>JAEAOA010001897.1:5240000-5367500 GCA_016746295.1 Potamilus streckersoni
ATTAAATAAAAGTTTTAATTTTAATTTGATTTTGACGATAATAATGACGATGACGATGCATCGTGACATTGTTATCATGAAATAAATATCGCGTCTCTGTGGCTCGTGACTAGAAGCAATGATGCTTTGCATGTTGTTATTGTCAGAAGTGGTTAGAACGTCACATCGGATGCTTGAGGTCGCGGGTTCGAACACGCACGCACATGCACACACACTGCTAACTATGAAGCATGCATTTGACTCCTCGATGAGAAAAAATAGAACTGATTATAAATAAAGCAGTTTAATGTAACATACGTTTTAATGAAAGACAGGAAAAGCTAATATCGTCTCCAAGGGTATTTTCATTTTGTCGGTGACTATGACAGCACTGACACTGCCGCTGCTACAATAATAACTACAACAGTAACAGCAGCAATTATTACTTCTGATACAATTCATTAATCATCACCATCAATATCGTTACAGATATCTGCGTCCAGGCATTTGCTCTTTCTTATCTGAAAACATGCACAATGTAAAGAACCATATTTCAATTTTTTCATCTTATTTGAAAAGTTAAATAATTATTGTAGTTAAATCTATTTAATCATGCCACAAAGCGAATGGTGTTTGCATGTTAATGTCACATTATCTTTGTGCGACAAACGACTCATCAAACAAATTGCAATGCATGCGACAAATGCAGCAAGTACAGGTACTACTAAAAAAGCGTCTCACATATATGAGGCAAAGCCAGAAATCTATGCAGATGACAATATGTTAAAGGTATAAAATTAATTAGAATAAAATTAGGCGAAACAGAAAATAGATCAATAAATAAGTTTCAATTATCTCAGGGAGGATTTTCATTCAAACATATGGCATAACAATACCAATAGTACTTCCGCCCCTATTTTATTTGCTGCTGCCGCTACTACTACTACTACTACTACTACTACTACTACTACTACTACTACTACTACTACTACTACTACTATCACCACCACTCTACTTCAACTATAACTACTACTGTTACTATTATTACTACTGCTACAACATCTTCTAGTGCTTGTACCACAATCAGTAAGAAGGAGGAGGAAGACTGACGTTTTCAACTGAGCCTTTAACATGTTTCGTGCATACTGCAGTTAAACGCTACATGAAAGCAGTTAATTGCTATTTACAAGGTGTTATATGTAAGTTTATTTTGTTGTAAACTAAACCGATTCATTTGAAGACGGTCTTGAAACTCCATTGAATATTGTGCTCTTTTCTTCATTTTCATTATTTAAGTGTTTATCTTATTCCATCTTCGCTAGGTTTCGACTTTTAACCCTACCTTACACCTTGGCGGATCGTTCAGCTATTTCAAAGCTCAGTCCTAACAATATCAATTGGATTTCATGACTTGTCTCCCTTGGTACATAATGCTAATTGACCCGTAACAGCGGTGCATTTTAAGTCGGGGCAAATGACTTCATCAGGATGCTTTGTAATTTTTAACGTCCAAGGCATGACTGTATACCAATGACTTTATACCAGATAGAAGCAATTTCAGATGCATGCGAGAGAAAGAACGTATTTTCAAATTCGAACCAGCAGTGGAAAATTGCTTATTGATATTACTTATTTGAGTCCATTCGAGTTGTATTCTCCCCTTGTCTCGATCTTGCATGGACAGTGTTCAAATTTGAACAAATTTATTTTGATTCGAATGAAATTCACAGACCCATATCACCGACATATCTCAACGATCCGCCAAGGTATAGATAGGGTTGACATCGGAACCTTGGCTAACGAAGATTTTCCGAGTCAAGATTAGTTATGTATAAACAGAAAAGACTCTATGCAACTCTCAAAACAAGCTTAGCTGAATATTGCAGTTTTTATTTAGGTACTTTGCTGATGTAAAAAGAAAATTACCTTATTGTAGTTAAGTATGTATTAATGACACATAAATCTTGATCTCTTTTACTGAAATGTGCAAATATTCTCTTTCTACATATCGATAAATGTCCATATTTTCATAGAGCCTATCAATCTGTGAAGGTAGCTCATTCTTTTTATCGTCACAACTTTCTTTTGAAATTATTATATGTCATCAAAGAGAAAAAAGCTAAGTATAAGGGCCACTGTATGACAATTCAAACAAGTATATGCGAGATTAAATACTGCTAAAAAAAACGGTGACCTAGAAAATTATTCCTGATTTATTTAAATTGTGTTCATGCATTTATGCTTATATTGTTAATGTCTAAACTTTAATAGCTTCCAAGGAATATTGAGTGGGTGGGGCTAGAGTAATTTTTTTTTCTTCAGTTAATACAATTGTCGACGAAAATGAATTCGTAAGTTATACATATACATATACATACGTAAACAAAGTCAGTCAAGCATTGAGTCATAAACGTACTACAAACACATAATTGTCAGAACCTAATATAGAGGGGTTGTAAGGTTACCGTGCATGGCGTTGTGACATAACGTGAATGACGTGGAATGTATGACACCTAACTCTAGTAAAGGCTGATTATACACGCTTTATTTATACAAACAATAAATCTCCGGTGATATTTGTTCATTTTACATTTGTGTGATCAGATTGTATGTATATCAAGATATCAATTTTAAAAGAAAGAAACGATAACAGTAACTTGTGTAGAATATATTGAAATTTATAAGTTATTGAAAGACAAAACCTGATATTGATTTGGATTGTAAGAGAAGCATGGCCCAATTAATAATTCATATCCTGAATATAATAGGACATTGAAATGAATTCAGATTAAACATTATCCTTGTTTCCACCGCTTCACTTGGTAATGGAAAAAAAACCCTGCTTTTATTAAATTAATAAGCCGGTTCAATAGTTCACCATCGGATAGAAGCAATGAACAACGTTACTGTCGCAGAATTTAATCAATAAACCTTTATTAATTGCGTTGTGATGCTGGGAACAAAGTATTGATAATCAAGGAAATTAGTTTGAGTTTAAAAGTTCGGAATGTGAATGACCACTTACAATTAAAAAGGTTACAGACAATGTATGATTCAAAAGGTCGTTCACTTAGGGTAATTACTGACCACACACACACATTCTATCTCTCCCCCCTAAACTTGATATAAAGTTAAAGCTGTCCTTGACTATCATTCAAGAAACACGCGTGACTTTTTAGAACATAGGCATAGTTCATTAGACAGACCTCTCTGACCTTGAATGAAAACGTGGTATACTGATGGTCACTAGCTTCCAAGATATAAAATAGGGCTGTGGACTAGTGATTCTCAGTGAGATTCAAGCTCATAGAGTGTCGTGTCTATTTCTTACAGGTAAGAACATTATGCTTGATACTCGCTCTTAAAAGTTAAAGATTTTATAGTAAGTTGTAATATCCTTCTGGATTATTTTTATTTCATCAATATAATGTAATAGTGAGCTCTCTTTTCTACTATGAAATATTTTACTGATTTGATATTTTACTGAATTGTATCTATAATGTAATATTATTGAGTTTCATTCTTCCACAATCATAATGTAATGAAATATTTTTCAGCTTCGATGTTCATTAGTATTTGTTTGAAATAATTACTAGCTACATGTTATAATTTAATTGAGAATAAATATATATTCTTTAAATAATAGGTATAACACTCACATATCTTTTTCAGGTCGTTACCTTACATTAAATAGAATAAAATACATTTATTACAGTTATTGTATTTTAGGCTCTTTGAATATTTAAATCACTTGTATTCAAAAATGCAGAAAAATGAATAGACAAATGAAAAAGTAGATTGTGGAAGAACTATTTAATAAGTATTGTAATATGTATTGTATGTAGTTTCAACATAAATAAATTTACATGTTATATATATATATATATATATATATATATATATATATATATATATATATATATATATATATATATATAGAAATATATATATATATAAAGTGCGATTCAACCTCAGAGAAGTATCGTGTCTATTTCTTACAGATTCTTGGTATCTTCTCGTAGCCAAAGCTTTTCCTACAAAAAGATGTAACCGTATCTACATCATCATATAAGACACCTTATCTTAAGAGAGCCGAACTTCTTCTCTCTCTCTTCCTCTCTGATCAAGAGTCAAGGTTTCTCTTAAGGTAGCGATAAAATCCCTTCTCATAGCCAGAAATGAGAAGAAAGTTATGATGGAAAACGTCTAAATAACAAAACAGACTTTTCTCATCATAATATGTATATCAAAGGTTTTTTTCCCGTCACCCCACACAGCAGAAGACTGTTATAGAACATTGTTGTTGTTTGATTAGTCTGACGTTTAGTTATTCTGCTTCTGATATATTCCGTCATTATTTTAGTTCAGGTCTGATCCAGTTTTTGAAATAATAATAATAATAATAATAATAATAATAATAATAATAATAATAATAATAATAATAATAATAATGATAATAATAATAATAATGACCACTTGAGAGAACATAATCTCTTAAAAAGCTCTAAGCTCTGTACATCAGGTTGACTTATATGGGAATAAGAACAGTTTTCATACAGAGAATATCAAACACATGAAAATGTCTCACAAATGCTATAAAAACAAATGAATTGATACACCAAATAACAATGTGAAACATAAATTGGTTTACAAAAATAACAAAGTGAGCTTATAATTTATCTTCAGTCTAAATTTAATGACAAATGTCAACTTTATTCTTGCTGGTGGAAATTAAAGATGTTTCTTGAGAGCACTATAGAATGTGAACAGGAGCACTATGAGTCCGAGATCCAGATGAAGTTCATTCCATGTAGCTTTGCCCTGTTATGTTGTTGTTGTTGTTGTTGTTGTTGTTGCTGGGTTTAACGCCATTTTCAGCACACGATAGGCTATTCATGACGGCCAGTATTAATGGTGGAGGAAGAAACTGGGAAATCACCGGAAAGAACAACCGACCCACGAGAAGCTACTGGCAAGCTTTCTCACAGATCTACATTCGCCGAATCCTAGACTCGAACACACACAGAGGTGAGATGGCAATGATCCGTAACGGACAGCGCTTTAGACCACTTGGCCACTTGGGGCCCCGCCTTGTTATGCAAACGAACGTTGTCCGTAGGAGTTGGTTTTGCTATGGGATTTATAAGAATACGAAGGTCAGATAATGAGCGCAAGCTTCTAGAAGGAGCATGCACATGAGTGTGATCAGAAAAGTATCTTGGATCAGAGGCAGCCAATGAAATGTAACACAGAGAAGCGATTTTGTGCTTGATTTGGGTTGAAATATTATAATGAATCTATGATATGTTCTATCTGTATTTTAGTCTCTGTTTATAATGTTGCTAGATTTACACGATTATTTGTTGATTATGTTGAGTCGGTGTTGTGAAGATATTTCTAAACCGGAACAGTTACCCAGTTTCTAGAAGCAAACGTCATAATGCCTATCATTCACGATACTGGTCACTTTCGTACGATGGACTCTCTCTAATTTCTTTACCTATATAGGGAATTATCTGAATAGTTTTATGTGTGCCTGTTTAATCTTTTGAGAGAGGAATAATTATTTGTATAGTGTTGCGATCTTGTTTTATATTGCAAGGCGTGAATTACTACCATTTGGATCCAAAAAGGTTTATTAATGCGCTAAACAAATGTGAAACAAGAGAGAACCCTTGTAAGTGTGAAATTATACTTTCTCGATATGAGATTATTAGGTGATTATATATAAATTACTCTTGTACTTGCACGTTTAGAAACCTTTCAGTTGACGACTGTTTCTTGAAGTCCTTTGAAATAGGCGAAACATGGACTATTAAGCCTCGAGCACATATGTGTTCGATTTGCTTGATTTTAAACCCCTTGCGTGAAACAATCTTTACCTATTCAGATGTTTTTCCATCCTTTTTCCACGCACCAATCACGTCCGATTTTATTTGTCTGTCAGGCTGTACGGACATCAGTGATTCTTTTAAGCATTTACACTCATTAGTCGGTCAATGCTGTCATCACATTCAACATTTGAGATATAATGTGAATTCGCAGAGAGAGAGAGAGAGAGAGAGAGAGAGAGAGAGAGAGAGAGAGAGAGAGAGAGAGAGAGAGAGAGAGAGAGAGAGAGAGAGAGAGAGAGAGAGATTCACAAATGTACTGAGCAGACAAGCACAAGCAGCGCTCGCATATTGGTACATCGACCCATAAAACGTCAGGTGCTACAAAAGTACATAAACGAGGGGAAGATTTCTAGCCTTGCATTGCACTGTGATGTGTAATATGCCATATACTGTGTGCGTGTACGCGACAGTTTGACACACTAATGAAATATTGCAGCACACGACAGGCTATAAATGGCGTCTAGCATATTTGGCGGAGAAAGAACCCGGATAAACAGCTGGAAGAATCACTTGTCCGCGGGAAGCTGTTGGCAAGCGTTCTCACATTTCAACGATGCTAGAACCTGAGATATCTCAGCGATATAACTCAAAATGTTAAAGCTACGTTAAAAAGTAAAGAAAAAACCCCCCACATAAAACATAAACAATGGCTAAAATCAAAGATGAATATGATCTCTTGTTCGGCATGGATGTACCTGTTTTTCGAGATAGAAGCATGCAAAATTATCTATATAGCCCGTCTGAGGCTAGAGATTAAGACAAGGAAGGTGGAATGTCTGGTTTGTGACACATCTGGGTATTTTTTTTCAGCGTGAAGCATCGTTGGAAGTCAACACAAAGCTTTACAATACAACAACGGTGCATACGATAAAGCGTGATTAATAACAACGGAATAGTGGCATTGTTTAACAGTGTACGTTATTTCATCGATGGAAAGGTAATCCAAACAATTTTTTTTGCTATAATAATTCTCGGACTCGCCCGTTACAGTACGGTTAAGCATTGTCTGCTTGCCCATCTTTGATGTCTATCAAAGACACAAGAGACCGCCCTGATCATATCAAATGCCCTATTGCCGCCAGCAATGTAACCGGAGACAATCATAGTTTCAACGGCGGATTTGCACAGCAAAAGGTTAACTTATTGACTGTGGCAGTTGTATTGTGCTATTCCAATATCACACATTCGGGTATTTTTTTATAGACAGTTTCGGGTTTTGTAGACAGTGTTGTAAGGTTAGTTTAATGGCCAAACACATGGTCGTGTTAAACGAAAGGGTAGCGCCAAAAATGTAATTCACCATGATGGTGTCACCGTTTCCAATTAATACATCAGTGGCTATAGATGCACGCTTAACTTAATTTATGTTTTCATTCGGAAATCTTTAATTTAATTTATTGCGATGACCACAGACTCGCATCAAAGCTATAATCAAAGAATTTTAATGGCAGTTAAGTACTCAGCAAGGTATTAGTGAACCGCAGCACATGCTTATAGTACTGGAAAGCGTGGATAGTCTGAGCAACTAATGAAAACCCAGTACTATTTGCAAATATGGGGGTGCGTGAATATTAAATGGTCACTAAGAACTCACCGAAAACGTTTTGTTCGCCTTTGGCAACAATCAAGTCTCTCGTGTGTATAATCCATTGTTACAAATACACTGACTTAGATCAAAATGTTGATAGGGGCTTGCACATTTCCAACACTATTTTCGTACATTGTAGCAAATTTATTACTCTAATCTCGAGTATTTTAACCTAGTTAAACAGTCCGTGGTGGACGCGTACTTCAAAGTATACGACACCGCGAGAAATCGAGGAAGCTATATATATTCTTGAAAACTGCAACGACTGATTACTTTAATAATATAATTTGAGAGTGCAGTCTTTCTCTAAATTGAATTCGTTGAGAAAGTACTGAAATTCTGAACTGCACCTCAGCAAAGCCAACTTATGATAGATCGCATAGCTTCCTCGATTTCTCGTGGTGTCATATACTTCTCGTCGACTTTAACATTTTATTTTAAAAGTGATGCCATAGGTATGGTAAAAGCATTGTGTATTGTAACAGTGATGCCATAGACATGATTAAAGCGTTGTGTATTGTAACAGTGATGCCATAGGCATGATTAAAGCGTTGTATATTGTACCAGATATACCATAGGCATGATTAAAGCGTTGTGTATTGTAACGGTGATGCCATATGCATGATTAAAGCGTTGTGTATTGTAACAGTGATGCCATAGGCATGATTAAAGCGTTGTATATTGTAACAGATATACCATAGGCATGATTAAAGCGTTGTGTATTGTAACGGTGATGCCATATGCATGATTAAAGCGTTGTGTATTGTAACGGTGATGCCATAGGCATGATTAAAGCGTTGTGTATTGTAACAGCGATGCCATAGGCATGATTAAAGCGTTGTGTATTGTAACGGTGATGCCATAGGCATGATTAAAGCGTTGTGTATTGTAACGGTGATGCCATATGCATGATTAAAGCGTTGTGTATTGTAACAGTGATGCCATAGGCATGATTAAAGCGTTGTGTATTGTAACAATGAGGCCATATGCACGGTAAGAGCATTTTTTCCACATTGTTTTAGTGATTGAAGTATTATTAATTTATTTTATTTTGGCTCTGTAGTCCTTAATCTGTAATTTTGTATGAGAACTAAATGAATGATAGCCACCGATAAAATGACCGACACATTTATGAACGAAAAAACAATTGTTGTCGTGTTAGGTATATGTAGATTGTTTCTGTTTATTTTATTTATGACTGTATCTATATTGTGTCTAATTTTTGTTTATGACTGAAACTTATTCTGATATCTTAAACGTTGATATTACGTGGTTAATTTTGTACAATATTACAGCGCCTGTAGATTACATAGGATCTATAAATAGATGCTGTCGTGTTTCTAATAATAAAACCCGCTGACAAGTTTGGGGTAATTTCTCGTTGACAGGTTGCATCAGATGGTTTTATAGAAGAATTAAGTTATTCCCCATGGGATGGGTTAGGTCACGTGAATATTTATCGTCAATTTTAGACTAAGTAGTAACATCTATCATGTGGAGTATATGGCGGCACATAGTCGTAATAGACACTTGAAAGTGTATTTAAGGAGAGAGCTGAGCAAACAAATTCATTCATACTTTATATTCCTTCCTATTTCATATGATGAGATCAGTGTGCAGATATGTTTGATGTTATATTCACTTGAATTACAAAGTGCTCATTTGACTAGAATGTTATTCTGTGACCTTTGCGAATGTTTGAAAGGAGTTATTGACAATGCCATTGTGAAACGTATATTCGAGGATCTGACATTAGATTCCTTTGGACTTGAATATAACATTTTAATATTATTTTGGATTCAATTCATAAAACTGTATGTTCCTCTTTCATTTTAATTATACAAATTTGATGAATAATTAATTTGTTCAGTTTTACAAAACTTCGTTCGTTTTGCTTTTTATGTTACGTATATTAAGTTGAGGACCTTAATGTCGCAACACAACATTTGTTGCATGTATACACATCTATTATTGAATATAAATCAGAACATCGATCTTTGGTTCAAAGGAAAGACAACCCTACAACGTAACTATAGTTTAGTTTTGCTCTGAGGCAACAAGGTTGAATATGTTTGCATTCTTCCATATCAGCAAGTTGATTTGAGCGTTTATTTGCAAGGGTCCATTTACATAAATCGGGACAATCTGGTTAAGTAAAACATACACAGAGGTTATAAGATGTATGTAAGAAGTGTCTCTGTTTCAAAGTACTAATTTATTTGGAAAGAGTACGTTTGGTACTTTGCGCAACATATGTACTTTGTTTGCACCTGTTGAAATACTTGATGAACTGGGATAAAATTTTGGAACAACCTTTTGTCTTCTGCATCTTTTCTACAAAGACTAACAATAAATGCGGATATAATATATTTAGCTATTTGCATGGTTTCTGATACAATCGTATTTTCCCGGATTAGAATAATTTCTCCCATTTCTTGTTCTAATTTAAAGTAACATAGCGCCATAAAGGAGAATTCATATTTCCTTATTCTCTCCTATATATTCAGAGCCAAAGACCGCTATGGTCTCATGGACAGAAAAGTGAGGAAAATTTTCAACAGCACAAATGCATAAATCTCTCTCTCTCTCTCTCTCTCTCTCTCTATATATATATATATATATATATATATATATATATATATATATATATATATATATATATATATATATATATATATATATATATATATATATATATATATATATATAGTTAAGTAAAACGTGACGTGACCTTTGAGTTAAAAACCAACCACCTGAAGTGTGGAGAATGGCTCAAATTCATCAAAATATGACGGAGATGAAAAGTAACATCCTGGATAAGACAGTAGGGAACACTATTTCCTCTTGTTTAAATTATCTTGACACTTAGGAGAGAATTCAAGACATAATGATGCAAACAAATAACAGAATTATGTCTCATTGAAATATTTTCATTGGTTTCAATGCTTTGTCTGTACATGGATGGATAAACGGAAAGAGCTCATTGATATGTATTTCCCTTGCTGTAGTTTGGACATTGACATTGAGGTAATATCTATGGTATGTGACACACTATCTTTTGTAAGGATATATTACTGATTACATTTACATTAAAATATATTCAGATGTTGACATGTCACACACTTCCTTTTCGTTTTGCTTTCCATTTTACTTAACATATACGCGGAGGGGGGAGGCGGGGCCTGGCAATCATACGAGACACAAGGTCTAATTATGATTTATACATGGACAGAATCCCGTGAAAATCTCTTCAGTACTACAAAGTTATGGACACTGCAATCGAACATTAACAGCAATATGTACAGAGAGTTGAAAGGACAATACATTAAGAAAATGTGTTAGACGTAATACAGGCCTGTACAAAAGCATATACATTCATATTATTATATAATATGACAGAAGTGTTAAAATGTCACCTGACGTGTTCATGACTTGACAATGGCTTGAGAAATGACCTTTAGCATAGTATTCAACACACTATATGTTATATATCATTATACATAAATGTTTGCCTATATCCCAACAGCTTCAAAGCTACTGCATAGATACAACGATTTCTTGACACAAACTTTAAACAGTATCAGGGCTACTGCGTGGATAAAACAATTTCTTGAATATAGATTTAAAAAGTATCAGGGCTATTGCGTGGAAAAAACTATTTATTGACAATAGATTTAAACAATATTAGGGCTACTTCAGGGATAAAACAATTTCTTGACAATAGGTTTAAACAATATCAGGGCTACTGCGTGGATAAAACACTTTCTTAACAACAGATTTAAACAGTATCAGGGCTACTGCATGGATAAAACAATTTCTTGACAATAGGTTTAAACAATATAAGGGCTACTGCGTGGATAAAACACTTTCTTAACAACAGATTTAAATAGTATCAGGGCTACTGCGTGGATAAAACACTTTCTTAACAATAGGTTTAAACAGTATCAGGGCTACTGCATGGATAAAACAATTTCTTGACAATAGGTTTAAACAGTATCAGGGCTACTGCATGGATAAAACAATTTCTTGACAATAAATTTAACAGTATCAGGGCTACTGCATGGATAAAACAATTTCTTGACAATAGGTTTAAACAGTATCAGGGCTACTGCATGGATAAAACAATTTTTTGACAATAGGTTTAAACAGTATCAGGGCTACTGCATGGATAAAACAATTTCTTGACAATAAATTTAACAGTATCACGGCTACTGCGTGGATAAAACAATTTCTTGACAATAGGTTTAAACAGTATCAGGGATACTGCATGGATAAAACAATTTTTTGACAATAGGTTTAAACAGAACAAGGGCTACTGCATGGATAAAACAATTTCTTGACAATAGGTTTAAACAGTATCAGGGCTACTGCATGGATAAAACAATTTTTTGACAATAGGTTTAAACAGTATCAGGGCTAATGCATGGATAAAACAATTTCTTTACAATAGATTTAACAGTATCAGGCCTATTGCATGGATAAAACAATTTCTTGACAATAGGTTTAAACAGTATCAAGGCTACTGCATGGATAAAACAATTTCTTGACAATAAATTTAACAGTATCAGGGCTACTGCATGGATAAAACAATTTATTTACAATAAATTAAACAGTATCAGGGCTACTGCGTGGAGAAAACAATTTCTTGACAATAGATTTAACAGTATCAGGGCTACTGCATGGATAAAACAATTTCTTGACAATAAATTTAACAGTATCCGGGCTACTGCATGGATAAAACAATTTCTTGACAATAGGTTTAAACTGTATCAGGGCTACTGCATGGATAAAACAATTTTTTGACAATAGGTTTAAACAGTATCAGGGCTAATGCATGGATAAAACAATTTCTTGACAATAGATTTAAACAGTATCAGGGCTACTGCATGGATAAAACAATTTCTTGACAATAAATTTAATAGTATCAGGGCTACTGCGTGGATAAAACAATTTCTTTACAATAGGTTTAAACAGTATCAGGGCTACTGCATGGATAAAACAATTTCTTGACAATAGATTTAACAGTATCAGGGCTACTGCATGGATAAAACAATTCCTTGACAATAAATTTAAACAGTATCAGGGCTACTGCATGGATAAAAAACTTTCTTGACAATAGATTTAACAGTATCAGGGCTACTGCATGGATAAAAAACTTTCTTGACAATAGATTTAACAGTATCAGGGCTACTGCATGGATAAAACAATTTCTTGACAATAGATTTAACAGTATCAGGGCTACTGCATGGATAAAACAATTTCTTGACAATAAATTTAACAGTATCAGGGCTACTGCATGGATAAAACAATTTCTTGACAATAGATTTAAACTGTATCAGGGCTACTGCATGGATAAAACAATTTCTTGACAATAGATTTAACAGTATCAGGGCTACTGCATGGATAAAACAATTTCTTGACAATAAATTTAACAGTATCAGGGCTACTGCATGGATAAAACAATTTCTTGACAATAGATTTAACAGTATCAGGGCTACTGCATGGATAAAACAATTTCTTGACAATAAATTTAACAGTATCAGGGCTACTGCATGGATAAAACAATTTCTTTATAATAGATTTGACAGTATCAGGGCTACTGCATGGATAAAACAATTTCTTTACAATAGATTTAACAGTATCAGGGCTACTGCATGGATAAAACAATTTCTTGACAATAAATTTAACAGTATCAGGGCTACTGCATGGATAAAACAATTTCTTTACAATAGATTTAACAGTATCAGGGCTACTGCATGGATAAAACAATTTCTTGACAATAAATTTAACAGTATCAGGGCTACTGCATGGATAAAACAATTTCTTGACAATAGATTTAACAGTATCAGGGCTACTGCATGGATAAAACAATTTCTTGACAATAGGTTTAAACAGTATCAGGGCTACTGCATGGATAAAACAATTTTTTGACAATAGGTTTAAACAGTATCAGGGCTACTGCATGGATAAAACAATTTCTTGACAATAAATTTAACAGTATCAGGGCTACTGCATGGATAAAACAATTTCTTTACAATAGATTTAACAGTATCAGGGCTACTGCATGGATAAAACAATTTCTTGACAATAGGTTTAAACAGTATCAGGGCTACTGCATGGATAAAACAATTTCTTGACAATAGATTTAACAGTATCAGGGCTACTGCATGGATAAAACAATTTCTTGACACAAACTTTAAACAGTATCAGGGCTACTGCATGTATAAAACAATTTCTTGACAATAGGTTTAAACAGTATCTGGGCTACTGCATGGATAAAACAATTTTTTGACAATAGGTTTAAACAGTATCAGGGCTACTGCATGGATAAAACAATTTCTTGACAATAGGTTTAACAGTATCAGGGCTACTGCATGGATAAAACAATTTCTTGACAATAGATTTAACAGCATCAGGGCTACTGCATGGATAAAACAATTTCTTGACAATAAATTTAACAGTATCAGGGCTACTGCATGGATAAAACAATTTCTTGACAATAAATTTAACAGTATCAGGGCTACTGCATGGATAAAACAATTTCTTGACAATAGGTTTAACAGCATCAGGGCTACTGCATGGATAAAACAATTTCTTGACAATATATTTAAACAGTATCAGGGCTACAGCATGGATAAAACAATTTCTTGACCATAGATGTAACAGTATCAGGGCTACTGCATGGATAAAACTATTTCTTGACAATAGATTTAACAGCATCAGGGCTACTGCATGGATAAAACAATTTCTTGACAATAAATTTAACAGTATCAGGGCTACTGCATGGATAAAACAATTTCTTGACAATAGGTTTAAACATTATCAGGGCTACTGCATGGATAAAAAACTTTCTTGACAAACACTTTAAATAGCTTTGGGGATACTGCATGTATACAACAATTTCTTAAAAAAAACTTTAAACAGCCTCAGGGCTACTGCATAGATAAAATAATTTATGACAATAGCTTTAAACAGCTGGAATTACTACATGGATACAAAATGATTGCTTACATTGATGTTTCAAGATATAATCTTGAAATTAGTACGTGAAACAGTCGGGTGATCACGTGAGCATATATACTTTCATCTCTCTCAATATGCGTGTTTAGCTCAAGCCTTGGCAAAACAGTCTATACCCTGTCACGTGATCATACCCTTGCGACTATTTTGAAAGAAACAAAAACTGTCAGGACCAAACATGTACAGTGCTTGGTAATACTACTTTTATTGGCTTTTAGAATTGCAATCAAGATATTAAAAGCAAATAACTGAGATGAATGACCATAACTCAACAGATAAGATATAGTGCTAAAAGGCACACCATCATAAACGTTCTATTTGTATCTTGAGCTTGCGGATTGGATAATAAATTTGTGTAATGTGACGTTAGGTCATGACAAATGAATATACACTTTTATCTCACTATTAATATGCTTAAAAATTCATGAGCTCGACAAAATAAATAATATTGATCTATCAATGGTCTTAACCTTGATCAAACATACCTTTAGAAAATAAATACCATAATTATAATTCATGAGGTAGTTTCATTACACTGTATTCAATGGCTTTAGAGCTACAGTCCTAATGAAAAAGGCTTTGCATGAGAGATATAAATTCAACACCTTCGTTTTAATGTAGAAAAAGTTAATTAATTTTCATATCATTAATTCTATCATAACATTTTCATATCATTGATTCTATCGGTTGCAGCGCTACGAAAAGCGCACTAAAATTTAAATGTAACTCTGATCTGTGGCCATGAATTTCATGAAAGGACGGCAATTCACCTTCTAGTCTGATGTGTAAATGTATAATCCAACCAGTAACAATCCAAGCAGAATAGCTTTTCGAAGTCTTTTTTTTAAAAAACAAATATACAATTATCAATGCACACTGTGTCTCGAAAGCTGTATGAGATGCATTAAATTACCAATGAATGGACAGACAGACAGAGAGACACGTGAAGGGGGTAACTTTTTTAACGGAAGGGACAGATGCTTATTTGGTTTTTGGAACTTAATTCAATATGGTAATTGTCAATGATAAAAATTAAAAGATTTCAAAAGGCTATCAATATTCAGAGAAAAATCTTTGATTTGTTGGTAAATTATCGATATACATTTTCATGACATACGATGAAAGATAAACAATTGACGGATATTTGAATACAATAATTAATCTAACAATTTACAATCTTGAACTAAATTAGTAGGACGTTTTCTTTAATTTCAATACCCGTTATGCTTCAATACTATGAGCATTATAAACTCCAGCTGAAACATCAGTTCTGTTTAAAAAGTTTCTCTCACAATATCCCTAAGAATTTAATATTTTGATTGTCTTAACACCTTGACACCTTACACTAACTAAGCTAATTAAAAAGGTGTCTTAAAATGTTCTAAAGTTGTTACATTATACACAACTGCAGGAGAAATGTGTGACTTATATGAAACTAGTGTGAAGGAAATAGCAAGAAACTCAGAAAAATAAGTGCACAAACTTAGTGTTATCATTGTCTTACGTGTTACATTTGTCCAATTGTTACAAACTTGAACTGTACGTATTTAACAGAAATGTGTATCTAAACATATTGTTACTTTGAAGTTCCTTTTTAATTAGCTTAGTTAGTGTAAGGTGTCAAACTTGGAGTTAAAGTGTGCGCTCAGTTTGAGGAATGTTTTTAAAACATGGTACTAAAGTTGTTTAAAACGTCATCGCACAGAAACTTGAATGTTAGAAGGCTATTTGAGTAGTTTAGTACTAGCTAGTATAAAAGCGTGTCATCATCCCATTACGTATATCGTATATAATCTACAATCGAGTAAACATGCTTCGAAGCGCGTCTGAAATAACTGCACTAGTAACAGCTTAATGAACATTAAGGTTTAAAACTATTCATTTGAATTGATGAATTTTGTTCTGCGGTTTCTAGAAAAGTGTTTATATGCTAACCTTCCATAAAAGTGATCGAACGTAAATATGTCCATTTACTTTTAAAATATCTAGTATTGTTTTAGAATTGTTATAACACGTTTCGAGCTTGTTACGAATACCAACATAAATACATTTGTCCAAGTTCATCTATGTAAGTCTACTGGAATCATAAATCTATCGACTGATCTATACTTTTGTAACACCAGACGCACAATGTAAGTGTTTTAAACAAGCATAACATTTTTAGTACCGACCGAACCAATCTAGTTTTCGCTCCATATTCTAAAACACCGGATGCATAATTATTGGAACAACCAAAGAAATGATAAAGATTATGCAAGAGAATTCTTCCATGTTTGCTGATATCGTCCTTTGTGGTAGATGTCATCGAAAATTGTTTACTAACTAATGAACACCACATCAGTTCATAATCCTCAAATACAAAAGCAAAGATGAAGCTAACGAAACAAAAGATAGTGGAAAATGTGACAATATTTTTACAATATATGGACTTCAACTTTGTAACATGAAAAGCAAAAATAGTTTTGTAACAATAATATTTCCCTAAAATATAAAGCCAAATATTTCAAAATAAATTACGCTATTGTGAATACATCCCTTAACTCCTAAACGTTCTATCAATTTGGATAGTTCCAAGTATTCCGAATACGTTCTAAGAAAGTTCAGAAGGATAACTGTAACGTACTAAGGTAGCAAATATACAGAAGAATCACAATGTTTTAAATCCAAACGTCCTTTAAATGAATTCGCTATAATCCCATTGGAGCTCTAAATTCAAATCCTTTTGAATGTTTCATAGAAATTCCATACGGCTATTAATTCAAATAGTCTGTAAATCAAATAATGATAGAACATTGTAATTCCAACGAATGATTATATTATGTAAATGTAACAATCCTCCAAATACTCTTACAAGACCAGTTATACGTTTAGGAAAGTCCAATTTTGCACAACGATACATTTATATGGCAAACTATCATGCGAATGGAATTCAAGGCGTTTGAATGAATCATCTATCATTTCCAAATCATTTTATAATAAACAAGGGTAAAACTGTTTACTCTATCAAATCATGAATAACAGTACATCTTGACTTTGAAATTCATGAATGAAACAATTAAGCGATAAACGTGACACATCTTTATAGTAAAAGCCATTTCATGGAATATTAGCATTAAAAATATCGTTACCTAAATGATCCTTACACAATTGTTTATTATCAATATATTATATTTTAAAACTGATAATATATTATCTATATAGTACACATTATATATATATATATATATATATATATATATATATATATATATATATATATATATATATATATATATATATATATATATATACACACAAATCAAGATCTTAACCAAACTCTCTACGCAATGGTATAAAGTAATGGTATAAAATAATGCAATCTTGTATCGGAGCATTAATGTATTGCATTAAAGTAAATATATTAAAGCTGATGTTGTCTTTCTCGAAGACTTACATTTCACTGTTGTGGACATCATTTATGTCTACATGGGTGTGAAAATAATTGCCTCAGGTTGTTTTAAATTTGTAGATTGCAATCGCAAGAAAGTGGTATTTTATCTCGGATGAATATTTCTGATTTGAATGTAATTATTATATCTCAAAGGTTTAACTGTTTTTAATTAGAAATTGAGTGAGCGTGTTGATTTTACTTATTGGCAACATATACCCAATGTAATCTCAATGGTAAACATTTTGTAACTGTAAGTATTATCAGAACTTGACTTTAAGGCAGGACATTTTGAAATTGTGAAAGTTTATCCTTTCTTTCTTTTCTGGACTTACTTATTGGTGGTTGTACTTTGAATAAAACATCAGTACATTGACGATGCCATTGTACAAATCAATAGATGGAACACCGATTATTTTCAAAGATAGTTAATAATTATTTTAATGGAAGTATATTTTACATATTATAAAACTGCCTAAATGTCTTTCCTTCAGGTAGTTTTGAATAATATACTGTTTTGTGTATTTATTGATCTGTCTTCTGTTTCCATTTCTAAAGTAGTTCTTATTTTGTTTTCTGCTATATTCACCTTCATAAAGTTTTAGCAATAACTAGTTCTGTACAAATCTTGTATGTCTTTATCATTTGGCATTTCGCATTTCGAGCATGTTTTAGTATTCATCATTTTTACAATTTATTTTAATTGCTTACTACTCATATTTTACTACTGCTGTTTTATGAATCCTTGCTAGATGAATTTATGTCGATGTAGCGGTTATTTGAAATATTACGCTGATTAATTAGCTAATTATTCAAATTATTAGTAATGATCTTTGAAATCATATCGACGGTCACTTGGTAATTTTATTTAAGTAAATAGAAAATGGAGAAAACAAGAGCACACGGAAGCCTATAGTTAGCATGTTGCCCGAAAATACAAGTCACAAATGAAGGGTCCCAGAACAGTTCGACTTAGAAGGAAAATTTGAAAGCATTCAGAGGATTTCAAAGAGAGCAATCCTAAGAAATTTAAACAGGCGCAAGATTATAATGAAGGATAACTGGATGATACTAATTTGCTTAGCGCAAACAAAATGATTTGGTGTTGGTATTGTTTCCTTAGGAGTGGATTGAAGCATACAAATGGAACAGTTATGCTGTCAAACCTCTAACACCTGAAAAATCCCATGCAGAACATCCATTTAAATAAATTTCTGCGTGAAAAGGACGGACTAATCCAATACTAGACATATTCTGTGCAAAGCGAAAATTTTTGGAAAGGTAAACTAAATTTATTGATAGTTGATGACAGGTGCCATAAATAACACAATATATTTAACATGCAATTGACAGCCCAGCTATGTACGCTTGAAAGAAACAATTTCAAATATCAATAGCTCATCCAGCTAATAAGGAATTCGATGAAGTCATGAAGTAAATGATTTTATTAAGCCAGCTTAAAACTGACTAAATGGTGTCACACAGTATCCTACCTGACAAAACAGTTAAGTAATTAAACAGATTGGACGGTGACTACTAGATAGCTCAGTGATTTCAGAGTAAAATGGACAAACTTTAATTATTTTTAAATGTTGAAAACCGAACAAAATTTCGAATGATGTGAATAAGTCCGTCAAATCAATGAAACCACAATTTAAACAAATGAAAGCAAAACACGTGATAAATGTGTTTCAAAGTGTTAGAAATCGGGAATCTAATAAATTATAATGCCAACTGTACCACATTTGTATCCTACACTGCAAACAATGGTATTCATATCCAGTTTCAATAGATCAATCAAATTTTAAGAATGATATGGTGAAGAAGAACGAAAATTAAAGAGGTGTTGGAAAGATATACAAAACATAATTCACGTTTCTAACCTGGGTAGAGGTTAACATGGTGACCATTTCGGAAAAAAATGGACGTTGTTGTTGAGGAGTAGCAGGAATGGCAAAAGGGTTTGTCATCCCGCGGACTTTTATCAGGTTCTCTGAAATGTTAAAAGACGTTGCTGCGAATCCTTCAAGGAAAAGATTGATACAAGAAAATTGTACTTACAATAAGATTGTATGTTCTACCAAAACGAACCCGAACTGTATTGGTGATATACATTGTGATACAACAAGGGAAAACAATATCAGTGATGAGGAACTCAGTATGATAGTTACCGGGCACAAACAGACACGAGGTGATATAATTCTAGGTCTTAAACTAAGTAACAGAAAAGAGCGAAAGCCAATAAGTTTTGCACAATTCAACAAATAATTTATTTCCCTAGAATACCGTGACAATTTAAAAAGAACTTACAGTATTGTGAATTAAATCCAGAATAGCTCTATAAGTTCTATCACAAATTTAAAAATGAAGTTCCAGTTGAATTTCAGCGGTGTAAAATAATTCCATTATTAAATGTGTTAATATGCCTGTAGCCTAGAAAGTGCTAAATCGCCTATGGCATGGAATTTTGCGATGTGTTAACAGTCTTTTGATATATAATATAAATCCAAAATGCTTTTGTCTGAATTCCTTTTAATTCCAAATGAATGTTGAAGTCCAAGAATATTAATGAACACTTTATAATTATAATGAATAGTTTAAAACATTACACCCATATTAAAAACTGAACACATCAATAAGACTGATTGTGATTCAGTTGTTCCGGTATGAATGGGTAATTTTTCAAGTAAACAACATTCAAGACATAATAACAGAATCAAGATGTAAGTAAGTTTCCTATCTAAAACATTAAATGTTGTCAACAAGTTTAGGAATTTCCAAGCGGAAAAGTACGGTTCTATACTCAGATTCAAATAAACAAGTTTGCATCCATTAATAAAGATAAAAATATTTAATCTATACTCACAGAGAAATATTAGCTACGGATTATGTTCTTTACAAAATAAATGTCACTGGTCAGGTGCTTCATTGACTTAGAACAAATGTCAAGTACAAAATACAAATATACAAAAGATACAATGATTCAAGAAATGAGAACAAACAATACAAATTATAGGTCTTAAACTAAGTAACAGAAAAGAGCTATATATATATATATATATATATATATATATATATATATATATATATATATATATATATATATATATATATATATATATATATATATATATATATATATATAACACAGAGATAACCAGTTCTGTTATGTATATTCAATTTAATTTTTTGTTTGTTAGTTTTATTTATTTCTTTATTCCATAAGATGCTATTTTAATGAAACTTTATTTACTGGATTTGACATTATCCAGAAATTGAGTTTAGCTCTGTTTGATCTGACTTTTATTTTTTTTATTTCATTGATAAACAACTATTAATATTAACATTGTATCAAGTTTCTGACATTGTTTCATTGCCAGTGACAGTTTTAGCAAACAACTTTTTATAAACAATTTTTTTATTCTTTCTCAGAGTAAGACTCATTAAGTTACGTCAAGGCCATACCTGGAGTACGTGATATGAAACATGTGTTAATTGTTATAAACTACTATTTTTCTAGAAGATTGACAGGGAACATGTTTTGCGTCTTAAACGTGTATAACTGTTGTCTTGATAGAGGTTAGTTCAGTCGGGCTCCAAAGAATTGTCATGTTAAGTTATGATGTGACCAGTTTGAGTTCAAATTTTATTTTATTGAATTTCAAGGGATTCTTTACCCTGGAAATACATGAGGGCTCCTTCAAAATTCTTGGACACATACATTCACTGAAATTTATACGGAATTCAAAACTTGAATAATATTTTCTGTGATTGAGCAAGAAACTGTTGACACATCTACTCTTTGAAGATTACAACAGACGTCATCATCTCCCATTTTGGATTTCATCGGAATTCGAACTCAGTTTCATTTAGGACGTTTTATTACTAGGTTTTCTATTTTTAATTTTTGGATTATTTTTTTTTTATTTCATTCGTAAAACAGTATGTTCCTTTTCTCATTTTCCACTTGGCATTCTAGAGAAAAAAATCATTTGTTTAATTTTACAAAGCTTGTTGTCTTCACTCTTTTCTGTTATTTTTTAAAATAAAAACTAGACTCGTAATAGTAGAAACAGGGAAACAAATGCCAGGTCGACAATACTGAAGATCAAAAGTGCTTTTGCAGAATTCCTTTCTAACGACATTAAACATCTATTTGATATTTTAGTTTTTGTGATCTTTATTTCCTTTTTTGTCTAAGATTTTTTCTTTATATTTTGGCGTTATTTAGTTTTAAAGTGTGGATAATATGTTTCTTATTCCATTGTGTTCTTCCCATTTTTCTGTCTTTTCCTTTACTGCAGTTATCATACATTTCCATTTAACTGAAAGATTAAGTTTTCATTAGTTTGAAATTGAACTATGTTGGTTTAACCAGCTATTACTCTAACCTGTGCACTGTTATAATTAGTGCGTTTGGAAGGATGACGAGACCAAGATATCGTATCTGGACACGAACACTCGCATTTGTGATGAAGTAAACAATCGCAATAATGTAGTACACGCAGATTAAGAAATTACCAGGTTTCGTTATCCTTCCAGTTTTGTCCGGTTGCAAAGGATTAGAATATAAATAATCAAGTAGGTTCTGAATTATTGCATTGTGATAGTGGAACTAACTTATAGCATAACGCTCGCACTAACTAATGTTCTTTTGTCATATCACAAGAGTTATGCATCGCATATGACACAATAAGTACTCTATACTGCAAAGTTTTGCCAATGATTAACGCAAGGTCTTTGAAATGATATATTAAACTGAATTTCAGATTCGTATTCATCGGGCATTAAATGTATGGAACTCTTTGCTCGATACAGTTTCCTCGATGCACATAAAGTTTTTCGGTTCATTGCACATCTTACGAACGCTAACATAATATTCCATTCATTACATTTTGGAATCAACATTTTAATAGAGGACGCCAGAGCTTCTTTCTTTTTAGATTTGTATTTGCTGGGTTTAATTTTGCATCCGGGTTATTTGTTGTCTGATTTATTTATTTCGGGTAATGGTACTTTCCTGACCAAACAGTGCAAGGCTAGTATCTAACTAGCCTGGGCGCTTTCGACTCTTACTGAGTCTCTTTCAAAGGCAAATACAAGATAAACAAATAAAACAGAAAAACCGTTGCGTTTGCTATACTTTACATGGCAATTTATACAGGAATGAAACCTTTAAATTTGTTGATTTAACTAGTTTATTTCAACTTATTTCGGATGCTGGAAATATATCTTTTTCTAGAACTATAAATCGATGGATCATAACTTAATATTTCGATGGTATTGGAAGTAAAACTATACCCTTCAACAGAAGCAGTGTATGTTAATACAAATTCTTCTTATTTATTGCATCTCCCGGATAAGGGGTCTTCGTCTACAGCAGATGTTTGTCTGTTTCTTTTAAACCATATGTAAAAGTTTCTGCAAAGAACAGTGTTTACATAAATGATCCATGTTTCCGTTTTAGCTTTTCAAGAACTGGCGGTCAGATCAAGACAGCCACTGAAGAAATGGATGAAACAAAATCATCTCGTTTGCAAGTAGATCACACGGTTACAAGGCAATATGCTATTTATTCCAAAGACTCGCATAACACATACTGGCAAATCCCACACTGTCTTTGTATTATCTAGTCGTACTCTTTTAACATGCAAATGAGGGTGCGGACATGGCGTGTGTCCAGGTGAAGGGCTTTTTATGATTGCACTGTGGCGAACGAGTCAGGCATGTAAACTACCGGTACCTGTTGTTACGGTAGTAAATATGTGATGACAATCTAGCCGGTTGTGTTAAAGAGCGAAAGTTTTGACGGTAATGGGTTGTTATAGGTTAAAGATGTTGATGCTTTTCCGGACTAATTGAAATCAAGCTGATATAGATTTTAGGCATAAATGTTGGCACTGTTACGCACATCTGCTTCATAAATTTCATTGTCATCAGACACAGACATGTTTTATGTTTATACTTTTATGTAGCCCTTTATACTGTCATCATACTGGTATAATGGCATTAAAATTAAATTATCTTTTCTAAATTTGTTCAAAATAAACAGAAAATTTATTTAGCTTATACTATATTCAAGAGAAGCAGACCAAATAGTAACATAATTTCCTGTTAGTTCTTTTGTTTTGCACTGACCGTATATTTTGTATCCCGTGAAACATATGTAATACTCATATAGACTACAATAAACCCTAAATTCTACACTGACCGTATATTTTGTATCCCGTGAAACATATGTAATACTCATATAGGCTACAATAAATACTAAGTTCTACACTGACCGTATATTTTGTATCCCGTGAAACATGTGAAATATTCATATAGGCTACAATAAACACTAAGTTCTACACTGACCGTATATTTTGTATCCCGTGAAACATATGTAATACTCATACAGGCTACAATAAACACTAATTTCTAATTAAAAGCAAGGTTATCCCTTATCAAAGGTAAAAGAGAAAGATCTTTTAGCATCATGCATATTTTATCACTAAAATAGTGTTGAACAATATTTTATCAGTTAGAATATAAAGGTCTTTATCAAAGGCGATGCATAAAACAAAAAAACCCTAAAATTTAGACTCTTATACAACAACATGTAGCAGGCTCTTCCATCGGAGAACGGACACATTTCAAAAGGATTGGTGTCTTCCAATATGCATGCATTACGTATATCATTCCTTACAGCAGAGCAGGTATCTGCTAAATAATTCAGAAGCATATATAGAACACACGTGAAACCATCTTATACTATTAACTTCCTGGAGACAGAACTACTGACCTGAAACCATATCATACTATCAACTTCCATGAACAAAGGACGTGACACCATCTCATAGTATAAACGTCTTGGAGATAGAATAAAGAAATTGACGTGAAACCAACTCATTGTATAAACTTCCTGGAACAAATGATGTGAAACTCATAACATCAACTTTCTGGAACAAATCATGCGAAATCAACTCATACTATTAACTTCCGGGAACAAATAACTTGAAATTATCTCATGCTGTCAACTTTCTGGAATTAATTATGTGAAACCATCTCATGCTATAAAATTCTTTGAGACATAATAAACAAATGACGTGAAACCAACTCTTTCTATAAACTTCCTGGACACATAATAAACACCATGACGTGAAACTACTCGTACTATAAACGTCCTGGACAAATAATAAGCACTATGACGTAAAACTAATCATATATAAACTTCTTAGAGATAGAATAAACACCATACCGTGAAACTACTCATAATATAAACGTCCTGGACACATAATAAACAACATATTGTGAACTTACCCATACAATAAACGTCCTGGACACATAATAAACAACACGACGTGCAACTACTCATACTATAAACGTCCGGGTCACATAATAAACTTGACGTGAAACTACTAATACAATAAACGTCATGGACACATAATAAACAACACGACGTGAAACTACTCATACTATAAACGTCCTGCACACATAATAAAAAACACGACGTGAAACTACTCATATATAAACTTCTTAGAGATAGAATAAACACGATGGCGTGAAACTACTCATACTATAAACGTCCAGGACACATAATCAACAACATGACGTGAAACTACTTATACTATAAACGTCCTGGACACATAAAAAACACCATGACGTGAAACTATTCATACTATATACGTCCTGCACTTATAATAAACACATGACGTGAAACTACTCATATATAAACTTCTTAGAGATAGAATAAACAGCATGACGTGAAACTACTCATACTATAAACGTCCTGCACACATAATAAACAGCAGGACGTGAAACTACTAATATAATAAACGTCCCGCACACATAATAAAAACATGAGGTTTATTTTCTAATACAATAAACGTCCTGGTCACATAATAAACAACATGATGTGAAACTGCTCATACTATAAACGTCCTGCTCACATAATAAACAACATGACCTGAAACTACTCATACAATAAACGTCCTGGACACATACTAAACGATATGACGTGAAACTACTCATTCAATAAACGTCCTGGAGACAAAATAAACACCATGACGTGAAACTACTAATACAATAAACGTGCTGGTCACATAATAAATAACATGACGGAAAACTACTTATACTATAAACGTCCTGCACACATAATAGACAACATGACGTGAAACAACTAATACAATAAACGTCCTGGTCACATAATAAACAACATAACGTGAAACTGCTAATACAATAAACGTCCTGGACACATAATAAACAACATGACGTGAAGCTACTCATTCAATAAACGTCCTGGAGACAAAATAAACACCATGATGTGAAACTACTCATACTATAAACGTCCTGGACACATAATAAACAACATGACGTGAAACTACTCATACTATAAACGTACTGGACACATTATAAACAACATGACGTGAAACTACTCATACTATAAACGTCCTGCACACATAATAAACAACATGACGTGAAACTACTAATACAATAAACGTCTTGGATACATATAATAAACAACATGACGTGAAACTACTCATAAAATAAACGTCCTGGACACATATAATAAACAATATGACGTGAAACTACTCATTCAATAAACGTACTGGACACATAATAAACAACATGACGTGAAGCCACTCATTCAATAAACGTCCAGGAGACAAAATAAACAGCATGACGTGAAACTACTCATATATAAACATCCTAGAGATAGAATAAACACCATGACGTGAAACTACCTTTACTATAAACGTCACGGACACATAATAAACACCATGACGTGAAAGAACTCATACTATAAATGTCCAGGACACATAATAAACACTATGACGTGAAACTACTCATACAATAAACGTCCTGGACACATAAAAACCACATGACGTGAAACTACTCATAATAAACAAAATGACGTGAAACTACTCATACAATAAACGTCATGTACATTTGATAACAACATGACGTGAAACTACTCATACTATAATCGTCCTGCACACATAATAAACACTATGACGTGAAACTACTCATACAACAAACGTCCTCGACACATAATAAACAACATGACGTGGAACTACTAATACAATAAACGTCCTGGTCACATAATAAATATCATGACGTGAAACTACTCATTCAATAAACGTCCTGGAGACAAAATAAACACCATGACGTGAAACTACTAATACAATAAACGTGCTGGTCACATAATAAATAACATGACGGAAAACTACTTATACTATAAACGTCCTGCACACATAATAGACAACATGACGTGAAACAACTAATACAATAAACGTCCTGGTCACATAATAAACAACATAACGTGAAACTGCTAATACAATAAACGTCCTGGACACATAATAAACAACATGACGTTTAACTACTAATGCAATAAACGTCCTGGTCACATAATAAACAACATGATATGAAACTTCTCATACTATAAACGTCCTGCACACATAATAAACAACATGACGTGAAATTTGTAATACAATAATTGTCCTGGTCACATAATAAACAACATCACGTGAAACTACTAATACAATAAAGGTCCTGGACACATAATAAACAACATGACGTGAAACTACTCATACAGTAAACGTCCTGGACACATAATAAGCAACATGACGTGAAACTACTCATTCAATAAACGTCCTGGTCACACAATAAACAAAATGACGTGAATCTACTCATAATATAAATGTCCTGGACACATAATAAACACCATGACGTGAAACTACTCATACAATAAACGCGTCCTAGACACATAATAAACAACATGACGTTTAACTACTCATACTATAAACGTCCTGGTCAAATAATAAACACTATGACGTGAAACTACTCATATAAGAACTTCTTAGAGACAGAATAAACACCATACCGTGAAACTACTCATAATATAAACGTCCTGGACACATAATAAACAACATGTTGTGAAACTACCCATACAATAAACGTCCTGGACACATAATAAACAACATGACGTGCAACTACTTATACTACAAACGTCCTGGTCACATAATAAACATGACGTGAAACTACTAATACAATAAACGTCATGGACACATAATAAACAACACGACGTGAAACTACTCATACTATGAACGTCCTGCACAGATAATAAACAACACGACGTGAAACTAATCATACATAAACTTCTTAGAGATAGAATAAACACCATGACGTGCAACTACTCATACTATAAACGTCCTGGACACACAATAAACAACATGACGTGAAACTACTGATACCATAAACGTCCTGGACACATAAAAAACACCATGACGTGAAACTGTTCATACTATATACGTCCTGCACTCATAATAAACAACATGACGTGAAACTACTCATATATATATATAAAAACTTCTTAGAGATAGAATTAACACCATGACGTGAAACTACTCATACAATAAACGTCATGGACACATAATAAACAGCAGGACGTGAAACTACTAATATAATAAACGTCACGAACACATAATAAACAACATGAGGTTTATATACTAATACAAAAAAACGTTTTGGTCACATAATAAACAACATTATGTGAAACTGCTCATACTATAAACGTCCTGCACACATAATAAACAACATGACCTGAGACTACTCATACAATAAACGTCCTGGACACATAATAAACAACATGTCTTGAAACTACTTATTCAATAAACGTCCTGGACACATACTAAACGATATGACGTGAAATTACTCATTCAATAAACGTCCTGGAGACAAAATAAACACCATGACGTGAAACTACTCATATATAAACTTCTTAGAAATAGAATAAACACCATGACGTGAAACTACTCATACTATAAACGTCCTGGACACATTAAGAAACACCAGAACGTGAAACTACTCATACTATAAACGTACTGGACACATTATAAACAACATGACGTGAAACTACTAACACAGTAAACGTCCTGGTCACATAATAAACAACATGACGTGAAACTACTCATACTATAAACGTCCTGCACACATAATAAACAACATGACGTGAAACTACTAATACAGTAAACGTCTTGGACATATAATAAACAACATGACGTGAAACTACTCATGCAATAAACGTCCTGGACACATATAATAAACAATATGATGTGAAACTACTCAATCAATAAACGTACTGGACATAAAATAAACAACATGACGTGAAGCCACTCATTCAATAAACGTCCTGGAGACAAAATAAACAGCATGACGTGAAACTACCTATATATAAACTTCTTAGACATAGAATAAACACCATGACGTGAAACTACTTATACTATAAACGTTACGGACACATACTAACGACCATGACGTAAAACTACTCATACTATAAATGTCCTGAACACATAAAAAACACTATGACGTGAAACTACTCATACAATAAACGTCCTGGACACATAAAAATATACATGACGTGAAACTACTCACAATAAACACCATGACGTGAAACTACTCATGCAATAAACGTCATGGACATATAATAAACAACATGACGTGAAACTACTCATACTATAAACGTCCTGCACACATAATAAACACTATGACGTGAAACTACTCATATAATAAACGTCCTGGACACATAATAAACAACATGACGTGGAACTACTAATACTATAAACGTCATGGTCACATAATAAACAACATGACGAGAAACTATTAATACAATAAACGTCCTGGACACATAACAAACACCATGACGTGAAACTACTCATTCAATAAACGTCCTGGAGACAAAATAAACACCATGACGTGGAACTACTAATACAATAAACGTGCTGGTCACATAATAAATAATATGACGGGAAACTACTTATACTATAAACGTCCTGCACGCATAATAGACAACATGACGTGAAACTACTCATACTATAAACGTCCTGCACGCATAATAGATAACATGACGTGAAACTACTAATACAATAAACGTCCTGGTCACATAATAAACAACATAACGTGAAACTGCTAATACAGTAAACGTCCTGGACACATAAAAAACACCATGACGTTTAACTACTAATGCAATAAACGTCCTGGACACATAATAAACAACATGACGTTTAACTACTAATGCAATAAACGTCCTGGTCACATAATAAACAACATGACGTGAAACTTCTCATACTATAAACGTCCTGCATACATAATAAACAACATGACGTGAAACTTCTAATACAATAAACGTCCTGGTCACATAATAAACAACATGACGTGAAACTACTAATAGAATAAACGTCCTGGACACATAATATACATCATGTTGTGAAACTACTCATACAGTAAAAGTCCTGGACACATAATAAGCAACATGACGTGAAACTTCTCATTCAATAAACGTCATGGTCACATAATAAACAACATGACGTGAGACTACTAATACTATAAACGTCCAGGACAAATAATAAACAACATGACGTGAAACTACTCATACAATAAACGCGTCCTGGACACATAATAAACAACATGACGTGAAACTACTCATACTATAAACGTATTGGACACATAATAAACACGATGACGTGAAACTATTCATACTATAAACGTACTGGACACATAATAAACACCATGACGTGAAACTACTAATACAATAATCGTCCTGGACACATAATAAACAACATGACGTAAAACTTCTTATACTATAAACGTACTGGACAAATAATAAACACCATGACGTGAAACTATTCTTACTATAAATGTCCTGGACACATAATAAACACCATGACGTGAAACTACTCATTCAATAAACGTACTGGACACATAATAAACAACATTAAGTAAAACCTAACTAATACTGTACACTTCATGGAGACAGAATAAACAAAATGACATGAAACCAATTAATGCTGTAAACTTTCTGGAGACAGATAAAACATGACATGAAACATCTCATGCTATAAACTTTTGGAAGAAACAACATTACGTGAAACTAACTCATACTATAAACTTTTTGAATAAGTAACATGACGTGATACCAACTCATACTATAAACTTATTGAATAAACAACATTAGACGTATCACCTGGTCAGCAAAGATCTTGTCCAGAGAAATATCTCAGATCAGTACCTGGGAAGGATTTAAAATGAGAGAGAGAGAGAGAGAGAGAGAGAGAGAGAGAGAGAGAGAGAGAGAGAGAGAGAGAGAGAGAGAGAGAGAGAGAGAGAGAGAGAGAGAGAGAGAGATTTTCTCTGTACATTACGATGAATACAATCAGTAGTACAACAAAACAAAGCAAGTACACTCATCAGTGGTGACAAAATCATGCATTTACAAATTATCATGCATGAATAAATACATATAAAATGAACATTGATGATGAAATGGAAATAGAGGATTATTATTGTTACTTATTTTAAACGGATAAAATCTTGGATATTAAATCTAAGTGGATATAAACATATTGGACATTACAACTATTATTATTGTTAATAATCTTAAACGGTTTAGCAACATGCAGAGACGTGACAGCATTTGAGTTAAAACCAATATACTTATTAAGAATTTCTTTATCAAATGCGGCCATTGCTACCCTTATATAAAGTATTGGAATGGTTATCACAATGATATAAATACTACCAATGATGAACCACACACAAAATATGGTGGTAATTAATTAAATCAAAGAGTTACTAACAAACTTTTAACAAATAATGCATTCATATTCAGTACCGATAAAGGCCAAAATATTTATTGTATTTTTTACAGATGGATGCGGTTAAATTGCATACGAGACTTGAATACATTACTTATTTCTTACAGGAATTAACCAAGATGTGGTTATTTACGAAATCTTGGATATTAAATCTAAGTGGATATAACCATCTTGGACATTAAAACTAAGTGCATGTAAACATATTGGGCATTAAATCTAAGTGCATTTAACATATTGGACATTACAACTAAGTGCATGTAACATATTGGACATTAAAACTAAATATGTCAACACATTGGACATCAAAACTAAGTGCAAGTAAACATATTGGATACTTAATTTAAGTGTATGTAAACATATTGGACATTAGAACTAAGTGAATGTAACAAACTGGACATTAAATCTCTAAGTGGATGTAACATATTGGACAATAAAACTATGTGCATGTAGCATATTAGACATTATATCTAAGTGGATGGAAACATATTTGACATTAAAACTAAGTGCATGTATGTATTGGACATTAACACTAAGTTGATGTGAACATATTGGAAATTAAATCTAAGTGGATGTAAGAATATTGGACATTAACACTAAGTGGATGTAAACATATTGGACATTAAATTTAAGTGGATGCAATAATATTGGACATTAAAACTAAGTGGATGTAAACATATTTGACGTTAAAACTAAGTGCATGTACGTATTGGACATTACACTAAGTGGATGAGAACATATTGGACATTACATTTAAGTGGATGCAAGAATATTGGACATTAACACTAAGTGGATATAAACATATTGGACATTAAATTTAAGTGGATGTTAACATATTGGATATTAATACTAAGTGCATGCAAACATTGGACATAAAATCTAAGTGCATGCACACATATTGGACATTAAATCTAAGTGGATGTCAATATATTGGACATTAAATCTAAGTACATGTGAATATGAAACAGAAAGGTATCAATACTACGACACCAAACTTTGTCACTTTCTTGTGTACAAACACTATGTAAGGATATACATGATCATTGATTGAGGGGCGGACTGTTTGACAACGGATATACAGACTTCATGTGTGTGTGTGTGTGTGTGTGTGTGTGTGATTTATATCCTTATTTCCTCCCGATTGTGAAGAGTACAATCAGTCATGCAAATACAAGGATGAACAATCGAGATCTTAACGGTTACACAAGGAAAGAAACTATGAACTATCAAACAGAGAACGTAATTGTTAACAAGATTATGTGGACGACGATGTTAACGACACCTTTCCATCCAGTTGTTTTTTTCTACTGAGAATCGACTTGGAATTATGAACGATTCAATTTGCTTCCTCTCTATAACACCTTGCTTTTTACAACGGTAAGTTTTGTTTCATTAACATGCAAACAAGAAAAATTTGATGTACGTACTGATATATGTAACAGGTAATTACGCTGTCATTAATTATTCAAATCGATATTTCTTAATGTATATAATTTCTTCATTTGTATATTAACGGTTACAGTTATCCTATTTTGTCTAATCAATAGACACTTTTAACCAGGTGGCAGCATGCAGTTCCTTTAGCGGAGTTACTCTCACTGTTGGCATACAATCAGTCTTCAGCAGTTATTCATGCAATTCGTTTAGCTTTTCTCTCCGTAAGAATGTTTTCTTTTAAATGATATTTAAAACAATTAAACGATGTTTGTAAATTTGATGCAGTTTAAATACCCACAGACCACAGTGCATACTGTTGGGCTTTTTATGGTTACAGTCTTCCTTTTTTATTGCGTACATTTGTCTTGTACACTATGGCATGCTGTCGACACACAAAACCTCACTTATATTATTTTGCTTCTGGCCACGCAGTAACTGTGATCTAAAATCTCCCTTCGCTTTGGCCAGTTATAGGGTAGTATATATCGATGTTACACGAAAGTCACTGCATTCATATTGTGTTTCATCACTTAAATCTTCACTATGTTGGACTGGTTATACTAGACTGTATTTTAACCTGTCTGTTACTATCAACGTACTCCTTTAATATATTTATATGGAAAAGTTGCTTTTGTTTTCACCTCTTCGGAGTATTAACGATATAATTTAAATCATTTTTTTTTTGCTTTTCAACAGTGTAAGGACTATATTACTAAGGATGAGGGGGATTTTGAGGTTTCGATAAGAGAGTAAGAACTATATCACCAGGCTGAAAACTACTTTCCTCGGTATTTTTTTAAAAAAATAAATTGACCCTTGATAAGATTCAGGAAGGCCGAATCGAATAAGTGGTTCATCAAATGCAGGAATAAGTTGCAGATGAGCCTTAGGATTCTTACGATTGGGTTTTCCTGCTATTTGACAAGAGGGACAAGTTCTATGCTATTTACAAGCATTACGTTTAATTTTCGGCCAATAAGAATGATTCAACGTCTTGTGATAAGTCTTTCTGATCCCTAATTGACCATTAAAGAGAGTTTCATTGGCTAGATGAAAAATATCTTGTCTGTACGAATTAGGAAAAGTAATGTGATAAAATTGACTAAAATATTTATCTACTGCTTTTTCTCTAAAAGAGAGTACTAATCTAATATTTTCAATAGCATCAAAGCCTGAACCTCTGTGTAAAGTAGGGTGGTGGTTTGTTTTCCACTTGCCAGCTCTAATTCTTTGAGTCTAAATGAAAATTTCCCTTTTCCTTTTCTTTCTGCAATTGCAATAGGCTACTTTTCTTTTTATCTCTATTCTCTTTCTCTACTTGAATTTTTTTTACTTCTTTATCTAATTGGAGTTGTCCCTTTCTTTTCTCATTCTCTAATTGCATTTGTCTCTTTCCTTTTTCTGTAATCACATTTGTCTCTTTTCTTCTTCTGAAACTCAAGCTTTCCTAACTCGATTTCATTCTTGTATTTTAATTTCAATTCCATACCTTGCAAGCTAGGACCTGTTGGAGACTTATTAATCAATCCTAAATCACTCTTATCCCAAACATTCTTATACACTAAATATTGGACCAAAATATTTGTTATTTAGTGCTTCCTTAAATAATATTCGCCTCAGAAAGATCATACTGCCTGGCAAGCTGGAGTAATTCACCATTTTTCATGGACTTGAAGTTTTCATCTGTGAGATTTAAAATAAAATTCTTCAGTGTAGATTACATTGTGAAAGTTTGTTAATTTCGCTATTGATTTCTCAAATATATCAAATAATACATGAGACGTAGATAATTCTGAAACAAAGTGAATTTAAATTTCGAAAGGAAAGTTTTATGAAATATATTAGAGTAGTTGGTATCCCGCACACGAGCCCTCGATTTCCTATCACGACTTTATGGTCTAAAATAAGAAGAAAAAAAAGACCGAAAACCAACAAATTTTGTTTAATTATACAAATAATTTAATTCCCTAGAATACAAAGTAAAAATGTAAAATATAAGTTATAGTATTGAGAAGTAAATTCCAAATAATCCTAGAGTTTCGAACATAAGTCTCAGTGAATAAAGTTCTGAATAATTTTAACTGGTATTCCAAATAATTTCCTATGTTGAAGGTGTTGATATGCCTGTAGCGGCCGGTAGTCTCTAATGTACCACTGTATCAATGACTTAAATTGAAGTGATGTGCCAACAGTCTTTGTTGAACACAGTAATAGAATCCGAGCTTTCCTTGTTTGAACCCACTATAATTCCCAGTTAGTATCTTTCCAAAAACATTATGGAGCTCTTTATATTTCCAGAGAAGAATAATTTAAATTAAATAATTTCTGTCCAAATCAAACAACGAACACAACACATGAGTGTGACTCAAGATTTTATAGCATGAACAAATAATATTCTAATTAAACAAGATTATAAAGCATTCAACTTGACCTAGGCCGCAATTAATATTTTCTAAAAACAAATACTTTTCTAAACAAAAAACTATTACTTAATAGAAACTTCCATTCTAGAAGATTCTGTTATAAATAATATAGTAAAGAACATGGAAAACACGATGTCTTTGACTGAGATAAAGGTAAATATGTTGTTTACAGAATTTCAAAAATCAATGATTCTTGCCAGGCAGACAATTAACTGATTTTGGACAAGGTTTGCTGCAAAATAAAGTTTGCATAACCCATATCATAAAATTAAAAAGTCTAAACAAACAATGCAAATTAAATAAACTGTAATAAAATTATCAAGGGTAGCTGGAGAGTAAATAATACAGCCAAATGGCCGTCAATGGACGGTTCCATTTGGGGATTTTAAATAGTATATAATTCGATATATTCTATAATACTTTTAAAATATGTGGAATGAAAACACAAAGAAGCTTCGAAGCATTCAACCCATTTGGCATCATTTATACGGAACAAATAGCAAAGACGAGGTTTTATTGTGTCTCTTACATTTCAAACCCACGCATGTCTTTTGAAGCGCGCATTTCGACCGTTGTCATGAATTGTATCAACTGACAGTGAAATATATTCTTCATGAGCGCTAAATCAATTAGCTGTGTGATGATATTCAGCCAGAGTAAAAAGTTTGAAGCTTTGTAAGAATATCATGGTGTATCGAACAAATGTAATCCTAATTTGTAAAGACTTTTCCCTTTTAACATTTACGTTTTACGAATCTTTGGCGTCTTTTAGGTTTAATCATTTATCTTATAGGATACAATATTTAATTTATTTAATTTAATTTGTAAAGGATTGTCTTTCTGAAGATTTTAACCAATCGCAACCTCATTAATATTGTAACTTTTAAATAGCTTTGCCTCATTTCATTTAGATTTTACAATTTTTTAGAAAGGCTTAATTTCCGAAAAGTTTTTCTCAAGATTTTTGTTAATATTTTCAGATCCATACTTTGAATCGGCACTATGTAGCCATGCATGTGCTGACTTGGGTTAGACCAATACATGATTAGATTATCAGGAGTTATTGATACGTATTAGAATCTTGAGACCGTCTTAAGTGTATATTCAAAGAGGTACCCCATGCAGAGGTTCACTCTACAAACTACACTGAAAATTTGAGAGATGTCACACAGCGCAACGTTGAACTGCATACAATTCGCCAGTCATTCTAAGCTTGAATTGGTCGTGAATTATGCGCATTCAACGTGTATTTCACATATCGTATTTACTTACCATATGTTAAAATTAAATTCCCCTGCGTGAAAACAACATAATTTATACAGTACCGAATATCAATCGATAAGAATTGGAGAAAGTAGATCCTAACAATTAATAGGTTAGTTTTTAATACACAAGTAGATATACAAAGTTACTGTATTCCGAATACACTCAGACGTACATATGCTTTTTTCGTCGGTAAACTAAAGGTTCAATAAAAAACTAATGTTGATAACGAGTAAAATATAATCGCTTAGTTAAATGAGACGCTTTTCAGTTTAGTAATTAGTGATTTCTATTATGGCAATTGTTGATGACATGTCGTAAAATCGGACTAGAAGGTTTCTTCTTTCTCGATATCTGTATCTATTACTATCTCAATTATCAATTTTTTCAGCTTTGTTTTGCAAACCTTATCACGTATATACATTTTAAGAAGAATTTTGACTTTGGGAAATCTTATCATGTGGATATATTTTCTGAATTTTGTATTAAGCGTCTGTTTTTTTTTTTTTGTAATTGCCTTCTTTGCCCACCCCTCCTTGACTTTCTCTATATACATGCTTGCATTGTCCGACACACTTGAACACACTATAAATTCTCGCTCAGTCGTAACCTTGTGTGTGTCAGACAAATTAAGAAACGTCAACAATGATTGTAGATAAAACATAACTGGGTCACGCACGTTGGCGAATGTTAGACAATCATCCCACTATGGAAAAAAATAAAACCTCTTGCCTACTTCGCGAATTTAAAGTACCATCGAAAATGTTAATATCTGAAAACCGTGCAAATCAACACCCTCGAAAAACACGACTTTGCAGAATTTGTCTGTGATCCTACTGTTGCATAATGTGCTTACATTTTATATCAAATAAATGGATCAATTAAACCAGTCACATAGGCATCAATATCATAAGAGGAACTCATATTTAATATCTTAAATGTTGAAAACGGTCCTGTGATAACCGTTGTAGTTTGCAGGAGGCTAACTGACTATGGGAAATATTTTCACTGATTTGTAAATATTTAGCATTATTCACATGACCGAAGACATTACTGTTTTATATCTAACCAAGGTCACGCCAATCAACAAATGCAAATTTAAAGTAACATAAAATTCACATATGTTTAGTTCTAGTGCGTAGTAGGTAGGCCCCTACAATTATCATTTGACATAACCACCATCTGTCTATTTATCATCCATAAGCAAAAAAAAAACCAAAAGAAAACAAACAAAAAAAACAGACTAACGAGTAATTTGCACTGCAAAAGGTCAAGACAACCATTTTTTTCTAACCGATCATGTTTTTACGTGTTTATGGTAATGAACATAGTTCGTAACGCATACAATATGTACGGTATACATCCGATAAGAAGAAATATGTCATAAAAGATTGTTGTACGGATTAAATTAGGTAGCTTAGGAAGAGGAGCGCACGCGAAGGTTTGTTTCGGTGTAGGAAATAAAATGAGCTTTATCTACCTAGATGTTTGAGCAAAAAAGCAAATATGTATGATATGAAAGAAAAAGTCGATAATTACCAATTTAGCCCTTGCACCCACATATACTTCATGTGGTATTATTGGCATGAATAGAAAAAAAAGTACGTCCTAAAACCAAATGTTGATAAATGGCCCGTCCCTATCATTGACAATCAGATGCCTAAAATTCATGTTATCAACGAAATTCATATTATCCACGAAATTCATATTATTTATATTATCCACGAAATTCATATTATCCACGAAATTCATATTATCCATATTTTCTTCACATTTTTGCTTTGACTGTATGTCTTCAACTAAGTAACAGAAAAAAGTGAAACCAGCAAGTTTAGTAAAATCAACAAACAACTGTATTTCTCTAAGGTATAATGTGAACGTTTGAGAGGACATTACAGTTTTGTGAATTAAATCCTAACTAATTCTAAAAACTATATTACAATTCCCAAAAAGGGTGTGCCAAAAGAATTCCAATTTTTAATGTGCTAATGTACCAATAGTCTTGAATATATTGATGTACCGACAGTCTTGATGTATCACAATGATATAACCTAGACTGTCCTTGGACAAATTCACAATAATCCTAAAATAATGATCTTATTGAAAATGACAGACAGGACTTTTTAATTCCAATGAGCAATTTGAAATAGATAACTTCTACTAGATTATATCTTAATACAATAGAAAAAAATTACATAGAATGGACTTAAAATCACCATGATGTGGGACAAAAGTTTGTTTTCAGAACATTCTAAGTTTGTATATAATGCTAGATTATGAACTTAAATATCTGTAAACAGCGTTCAAATAATGATAAATGGCAGGTAGACTGTATCTACTTTTTCTGCAATCACGGACAAAGGTCCAGCACGCATTATATATATATATATATATATATATATATATATATATATATATATATATATATATATATATATATATATATATATATATATATATATATATATATATATATATATATATATATATTATTGCCAAGAAAGGCAAATGGTGAAAAACCAGGAGGTAATTATTTGTTCAAATCAATCAACTGGTAATATATACTTTTAGAAATGCCAGCCGCAAGAGCAATTGTTGACCCTTCTGTGGAAAAGTGTTGACCGTTACGATTGATACAAGATAGATAAGAATTATATGAATGGTTTCAAAGCAGACAAAAAGATTTATTGCATATTTTAAAAGTTCTCTTAATAAACGTCTGGGCTAGCGTTACTGTACTAACCCAGCAGAACGTCCTTTCCTCAACAAATAGTACGACAGAAAGGGAAGAAATGAAGACCTTTATAAAGTCGGCAGAAAGAATAGTCAAGCTTGTGCAATTTAATGCTGGAGATAAGAAAAGAAGTAAGGAGACAATGAAAAAAATATATTTATGGAATGCTCTTTAAATGAACTGAAAAATAAAAATGAATTACTGACAAATCAGAATATTGTTCTATGCAAGAGGACTGAGAACATGAGGGACAAAGTTGATGATTTGGAAACACGATTGCAACAAGAGGCGTATTCCCGTCGAGAGAATCTAATGTTTTATGGCGTGCCTGAAATCCGCGAAGAGAAGTTGGAGGATACTGAATAATCAATTAAAGTGTATTTGAGGGATGCAATCGGTTTAGATTCAGAGATTATTGAAGCTAAAAAAGTTTATGTGCTGAGATCAAAAGAAAACCCCAGGACATGTGATTTTTAAATGTTCAAATTAAGACAAAGATAAAGTGCTGAGACGGTATAAGTAAACAAGGATAGAACCCCGTGAAGCAGTTGCGCGGACCACAATTTTAGAATGCAGATTCAGCGGCAGATAGCGGACCACTTAACGTACCTAGAGCCGAATATTTTCTGTTCAGAGTAAACTGTGCTCGTGCCAACCTCTCCCGACATTGAAAACAAAGCAATAGAACAAGGAAAAAGCTTTCTACAAATATGACAGGCTAACAATAGACGGTTACACGTATGTATTTTAGAAGGGCCTTTAAATGGTGCCGTTCAAGTAGACAAAAGACAGGACTCCCTCGTAAAAAAGTTTACAAAGAGAGCATTTCTACTTCTGTGTTCAGTTGTTATGTATGGAATATATATGTAAGTGACAAACTGTCTAGAGAAAAAAGTCAGATTGTATTAATTATGTTGAAAAATGTGATATACTAGGCTTGTTTGAGACATGGACAGAAACTCGATCAGTTTTGTATTAAAGGTTATTTTGTTTGATATCGTAAGAATTAAATATCAATCAGCTAACAAAATTCAGGTGGGCTCTCGGTGTTTGTTCGTGAATCCCTCTTCAATCAACCTAAGTTTTGGTTTTTGTATACTTGTCACTTGTTCATTCTGAAGAAAATGTATATGCAGTGGTAGAAAATGCGTTAACTCATCTAAAAATGAAATATGCTATCTATAAAAAAATAATTGTAGGTGATTTTGATTCATATACTGGCATGGAGCCCAAATATCATATGAATGTTATTCACTTACTTCAAGAATTTAATTATACAGAAGACGAAGAAATGTATGATTGGGTTAATCAAGACGTAATGGAGATATATAACCATGGAGAAATTTCCAAAACTATGCCAATGACTGGATTTAGAATCGCCAATGATAGATGTGGATAAGATAAAAGAATGGGTAGATTTGTGTGTATCCATGGCAACTCAGCATCAACAATATATTATATTTTGCCGACGTATGTGCTTTAAAAATATATATCATCCTTTGACATAGATAACAGATTAGTTATCACACTAATTTTGACGAGTGAGGATGCAAATAAACCCTCCAATTACAGAGGCATTAGTCTACTACCTGTATTAAGCAAAGTGTTTTCATCAATTAATAATAAGATAAATGAATGGGTGGAAGAAAACGATTTAATGGGCGAAGAGCAAGCAAACAAAATAAACATTATGGGTTTAATGTGGCCAGTACAGACCGTGGCACCACCAATTTCTGATTTGAAATGCATGATCTCGAAGATGGCGTCCTCAGCAAAGAGGCGACTCTGTTGTTTCTGCTTTAATAACGAAACAGTTGTATTAATTACAATAACTTGTCCATGCAACGAAGGACACCTTTAGTAATGACAATAATTTGTCCATGTAACACTTCTTCATCTTATATAATTTGATATCTTTTAGAACACTGTTTATTTGAATATAAAATTTTTTATATTCGATACAAATGGAACATCAATGTATACATATTTACATTTTGTATTTGAGTGGCTATCTTCCATCTTTCTGTCAATATATCTGTCTTCCAACCATGAGTTTCCATCTGTGTCTTCTATCTCTGTGTCCATGATACAATTCATATGCTGCTCATTTATCAAATTTGCACTATGGGTCTAAATGGACACAACATGCAATTTGCAGCAAATATCTGTCACTATGATCTACTTTTCAAGTTTTTTGAAAACAAGTTAATATTAGTTAAAACTGTTTGTATTCTCATTCAACTACATTTTTGTCTATTGGCAGAAAACTGGGATTAAATCTGCATCTTACGATTAAAGTGTCTTGCTTACCAGAGATAGATTGCTGTGACCTATTTTTCAGGATGAATTAAAATTACTTAAATTGTGTTCATTGTTTTAGTTGTGTATGTAAGTCCTATATTGAAACATATTTACACTAAACTTTCACTATGTGCGCGTTGAGACGAGCATAATATGCCCACAGGAGCTGGGTCTTTGTAGCCATCTTTACAGAATTTAGTAGCAATTACCAAATATTTGTATCCATGCTTTGTTACAAACAGCTAAATTATTGCAACCAAACTTATGCTGATATTGCATTATAGCATGGGTATGTTTTAAGAAAATTTGGTCACCACAACCTACTTTTCGGGATTTGTTTCTAAATTGCTACTGAAAATTAAATGTGTCCTGTGAATCGATGATATATTTTAAGTACTGTTTTTGCTTTATATATATATATATATATATATATATATATATATATATATATATATATATATATATATATATATATATATATATATATATATATATATATATATATATAGACGCTAGTATTAATAAAGTTGGCACAGTGCGATATACATCAACAAGAGGATTTGTGAAGTGGTCACATTGCGAGATACATCAACATTGGTATTTGTGAAGTGGTCATATTGCGAGATACATGAACACTAGTATTAGTGAGGTGGGCACAGTGCGATATACGTCAACACTGGCTGTATCTTATGCACGAATGATTCTGAGGAAGCAATTGTTTTCTGCATTGATTTCAAATCTTTAGTATGACAAACTATAATCCTATTATAATATTTAGCATCGGCATTTAATGGCATGATTTGAATTGCTACATGTTACATTTTATTGTTATTTAATAATCAGTGAATAGTTTAATTTGATTTGCATATCAAATAGTATTAAGATACTCTTTCTCTATAACTTTCTCTCTTTCTTGCTGCCAACATTGATCTTGATATTGTATTGATGTGGAATTATTTTAAATATTCATTAAAAAAGTTTCATAAAATTTTCCTCTGTGGTGTTCTCTTTACCTCTCAATCATAAATTACTTGCTTAGCTACCATGCAAGAACTATTTATTCCTATATCCGCCGAAAACCAAAAGTAAACTCCCACACATAAAGTATTAATCAGCATTCAATACTAATTGCTACAGAAAGGTTTACATTGTGATTCGTTTTGAATATTTAAATGGTGATTCGACCTTAAAAAAATAGAAGGATAAGTACATATTTTGCAACAAGTGTGTTAATAGAAACATTAAATATATTGACATAATATATTCAGACGATTTTCATTTATTCTTATCACTGTTTCCGTGCGTTGCTTCATTTATGCATTATATCTAGAAAATAACTAAGAGACAGGCACATTTCATTTTGCAAATCGCATGAAGAACTAACACAAAATGATCAATAAACTTACTGATTTAATAATCCAGGAAGATAATAAATGATCATTACTATATATTGGTATAATTGCCAGATTCCAGTTTTACTCATGGTGGTTTTTAATGTCATTGCCATTAACCATTTAGAAACGTCCGGAAATAAATAAAATTCCACACGCTCGGACAAGTTATACTTTGCAAATGATTAACAGGGTCGAATAAATTATGTAGATCTAGCTGACAACCTTCACTTCTGAATTTAATAATTTCTCCCAGTATTCAAATGTAGACGTTAAATTTCATGTCAAAGGCATAAACCGTGGTAGGTCGAGGTCATTAAACATGTCATATTGTTGTTAATATTATCAGAAGGTTTTCTTAACATCTAGCTTGAATGATCATTTAATTCACATGGGGTGATTTTGGGGGCTTGTAAAACACTTCTTATCATCACACAGCTTAAGAATAGTTATTGCTAGTACTTTAGAATCACAAAACTAATTGTATCCATTATAATCATTGCAAAGGTCCAGTTTTGAAGAAAATTCCTGGCATCCTTCAGCCGAAAGATATGAAAAAACGTAAATAATGGTTGGTTTCTAAGTATTTTTGATATAATGATTTTCACTTATTCGTGACCATGGCATATTTTAAGTTCTATTTGCCCATGAGGCACATCCTTTATGATCCAAACACGATGATTCTGGTTTTACAAAAATATTTTTTTCTCGAGTTTTTAAATCGAGGACAGGAATATCAGAGATCAAATATTTTCGTGGGCAAGTTGAGGGAGTGGCCGATGTTATTTAATTTTCTTTCTAACCAGAATAATACTATTTTTTTACTTCCAGATAATGTATTTTTACAACTAGTATAATCGATATAAATGTTTTTTTCTAACTATCAGATATAAAATATCCTATACTCTTTGGAGACCATAATTAAAATACAATTCCGCGGTACCATCACAAAATTAAATGGTTGGTCCCTAAGGGGTTCTATTGTCTCCAAACGCTGAACTAATGAACATGTTGATCAAAGATGGTATCATGACAACATTTAAATTATTGTACAACGGTGGATTATTCCCTTGCATGTGAGTACCAATACCCAGCAGTTTGATTTCATTCCATTGCATGTGAGTATTTTTGTCTTTAATAATATCCAGAAGTTTGTTTTATTATCTTGCATGTAAGTACCAATACCCAGCAATTTATTTTATTCCCTTGCATGTGAGTACAAATACCCAGCAGTTTATTTTATTCCCTTGCATGTGAGTACAAATACCCAGCAGTTTATTTTATTCCCTTGCATGTGAGTACCAATACCCAGCAGTTTGTTTTATTCCCTTGCATGTGAGTACCAATATCCAGCAGTTTGTTTTCACTCCATTGCATGTGAGTATTTTGTCGTTAATAATATCCAGGAGTTCGTTTTATTATCTTGCATGTGAGTACCAATACCCAGCAGTTTATTTTATTCCCTTGCATGTGAGTTCCAATACCCAGCAGTTTGTTTTATTCCCTTGCATGTGAGTACCAATACCCAGCAGTTTGTTTTCACTCCATTGCATGTATTTTGTCGTTAATAATATCCAGGAGTTTGTTTTATTATCTTGCATGTGAGTACCAATACCCAGCAGTTTATTTTATTCCCTTGCATATGAGTACCAATATCCAGCAGTTTGTTTTATTCCCTTGCATGTGAGTACCAATACCCAGCAGTTTATTTTATTCCCTTGCATGTGAGTACCAATACCCAACAATTTGTTTTCATTCCATTGCATGTGAGTAATTTGGTCGTTAATAATATCCAGGAATTTGTTTAATTAAATTGCATGTGAGTACCAAAACCCAGCAGTTTGTTTTTATTCCAATGCATGTTAGTATTTTAGTCGTTATTAATACCCCGCAGTTTGTTTTATTCTCTTGCATGTAAGTACCAATACCCAGCAGTTTGTTTATAGTCCCTTGCATGTGAGTATTTCGTCGTTATTAATACCCCGCAGTTTGTTTTATTCCCTTACATGTAAGTACCAATACCCAGCAGTTTGTTTTATTCCATTGCATGTGAGTATTTTGGTCGTTATTAATACACCGCAGTCTGTTTTAGTCCTTTGCATGTGAATACCAATATCCAGCATTTTTTTATTCCCCTGTATGTAGTTTGGTTGTTATTAAATACCCCGCACTTTGTTTTATTCCATTTCATGTGAATACCAATACCCAGCAGTATTTTATTCCCTTGCATGTGTGTGATTTGGTCGTTACCAATATCCAGCAGTTTCTTTTATTTCCTTGCGAGTGTGAGATTTGGTCGTTGCCAATATCCAGCAGTTTGTTATTGATTTACTTCATGCGAGTAATTTGTTTGTTACCAATACCCAGATGTTTTTAAAACCCTGGATGTTGATGTAAGGTATGTTAATAATCTGTCTAAAGATAATACTTTGTAACATCCTAATGCTAAATGATGAATTGAAACGAAAGCTGACAAAACAGCAAACCCGATGACTATCAAAAAGTCCCAAAACAAAGTTCATTTGATGCAAAGTATAGATAATATTTTCAGCAATAATTGGAATTCGTTACATTAGCATAACTGTGGCAAAGATTGTTTTTAATATGTATGTTGTTGTGTTTATTCAGCTATTAGATTAATTTCATATCAATAATAATTAATGAATAAACTAAACATGATTTTAATTAGGCATTGAAATTTGCACAAAAATTATGGTGGGCAAAGCTCAAATAGATATTGATCGCTTGGATTCCAACGAATGTTGGCTTGCACCTTTATGAGGAAAAATGAAACCTAACAGTCGTCAGTTCCGTTTTAAGGCTTAAGCACGCGAGACACGTGCATAGGGTTCCGTGCAGCAATGGGCCCTGTTGCGGCCCAAAAAACAAAATTTCGGTGTCGGTTGTGTTAACAGTTTAGTACTATATTAATAAATTTAACAAAATGACACACATACACATGGAAATGCAATGCAATTCTCTATATCTGAAAATGAGAGATTGAGGCGCATATTCTGGTTACTTTTAAAGTTAGAGTTTGTGCCTATGTCTCCCAAACTTCTTAAAACGGCTCTGAAAGTTGTTATATATACTCGTTTCTCGTCACGCTTCAAACTTGTCTAGAAAACAATCTACCTCGTTCTCGTTAGCAATGTTGCAACAAAGCATGCGTACTTATATGACGTTATATCCTGAATACACACAAAACAGGTTGATTCAGAGGGGTAAAATGAATTTGTAAAGAACAGAATAAACGAATTCCAGAGTTTTGACTATACATTTTTATTACTTCCTTATTGAGAGTAGTCGAAATTTAAGCACAATTTATAAGCTCTAAAACCCAAGTATTTATCTTTTAATTTGTATAAGAACTGCAATACAAACCAGATACATTATATAAAATGTCAGTGTATCACCAAGGACAAAATAGAGAACACGAGAGAATCGCACCTGCGTGTCCCCATTAGGGATTTATTGATATACAAGAGTTTCCTTTAAGGTAACTACTATACATAGCATACACAAGATGTAATTTTCTCCATCTTTTCAAATCCATGATAGTATATGCCCACGTTTGCACAAATTACATTGTCAGAGTCCAATTTTTATTTTGTTTCTTAATGAATACCTCGTGCTACAAAACGTCAATAACTTACCATGATGTTTACATTTGTGTTAAATTATTATGTCGATGCAACCGCTCCGGTGGCCTAGTGGTTAGAGCATCCGACTCGGATGTGGGAGTTCGTGGGTTGATCCCCGGAGTCATATCAAAGACTTAACAAAAATGGTACTAACAGCTGCCTTGCTTGACGCACAATTTTAAGAGGTTTGTGTTAGGGCTGATCGGCCTAGTGTCAGGATAATACGAATGCTACATGTGTGCGGCATGATGCCCCAGTGATAGACATCACTATAAACTATCACACTACAGACATCGCAGCGATATGACTAAACTTGTTAAAGTTACGTTAAAAATCATAATCACGTCACATTATGACGATACTGAAATTGCAATGATGACTGCAACTCTGCACTAATATTTTTCATTGAATGACTCAGACGAGTGAGCACTGTTAACACAATATTGGTTAGAACCAATGAGATGCATTGGTCTTTTTCTGAAGCTTGCTAGAAGAGAAAGAGAAGTTTTCATTAAAAATTTAAGAGGAAAGAAGATGTTCATAATGTCATAGAACTTTCGTTAGACATTTTGCCCTTCGGTGAAACAAATGCACAAACTAAAATTGTTGTTTAATATCTTCACAGATAAACAGATACACATACCATTTTTTTTCTATTATATTTTACTCTTTTTCCTCTTTTTTTGTTCTTGTTCCTCTTCTTGCGGCTCTTCTTTCTCCTTTTCTTCATATTCCACCTCTTTTTCGGCTAATCTTTGTTTTTTTAAGCTCTTTTGTTTACTTTTTCTGTTTACCGAATGTGATTTAATCTGGCTCTTTGAATTACTTCCTTTCTTAGTTGAAGTAGTTGCTATTCTGGCAGTGCGATTTACTTGCTTGTGCACTCCTTCAGCTGCTTGTAATTTTGTGGCTTCTTGTTTAAGTAACATGTCCATCGGTCCATGTGCTACAATGTTTTATAAAATGATCATAGTTTAGATGATTTGACTTTTCAATTCATTAATTGATAGTTGTATTCTCTATAAGTTAAAATTTGAATCTGATACCTTAGATTTCACGAAATATATGTTATTCGTATATCCTTTTTTAGTATATATATATATATATATATATATATATATATATATATATATATATATATATATATATATATATATATATATATATATATGTATATATATACATATATATATATATATATACACATATGTATATACACACATATATATATATATACATATATATATATATATATATACACATATGTATATACACACATATATATATATATATATATATATATATATATATATATATATATATATATATATATATATAATACTCGGGAAGACAGATAAGTACATGCACACACGAAACTTCTCCAGTACACTGAAACATGAGTAGATTGTGAAATTCAGATATTGTTTCTATTGATATCGTAAACTGTATCGAATTTCTAAAAAAATACTCATATTTAAAACCATTGTTTAACCTAATAAATTTTGATTTTTCAAATCGCGTATTTAAATCGGTTTCTGCATTACAGAGCATTAAAATAATTTTGGCATTTATTTAAGTTTGATAAATTTGGGACCCTTGCATCTGTCAAGATGTAATACAATAATGATGTATTTTCTCGCCTACGGGCCCCGTTGTCTCAAGGCATTGCGACTTCATCTGTAGATGAATAAGTGATATTATCTTGCTTTTTGAAGTGTCTCAGAAGTAGAATCGGTAATGCAACTTTGAACCTTAAAGCATCGCCTTCAGAATACCTCTACCTTTAACAAAAACTAAATAACTCGTGCACAAAGCTTGGGTATAATGTCTTGTGATAACTGTAAAAGGAAATAAATATGGATTCTAAGACGTGAGGTAAATATTTTCTGATCCAGCTTGTATAATATAACTAGCGTATTAACACCATATAGGTCCTCGTAATATTACGTTAGGATACATAAGTTTCGCATGCTAATTTAGGAGTTCAACTTTAAAGAATACCATTTTAATATTTTTCTAAATATAGTGTCAACCTTAGCCTCAAATAATCAATGAGCCAATATTAGAAGATGCTAGATATATGGTCTGAAAAATGTATCAATGAATTTTTTTGGCGCAGAAAATTGTTTGCCTCATTCAAATAGAAATAAATGGGAGAGCAGTGATTTTCTCCTTCAAATACAGATAATTCACAGAGCAGTAACTTTCTCCTTCAAATACAGATAATTCACAGAGCAGTGATTTTCTCCTTCAAATACAGATAATACACAGAGCAGTGATTTTCTCCTTCAAATACAGATAATTCACAGAGCAGTGATTTTCTCCTTCAAATACAGATAATTCACAGAGCAGTGATTTTCTCCTTCAAATACAGATAATTCACAGAGCACTGATTTTCTCCTTCAAATACAGATAATTCACAGAGCAGTGATTTTCTCCTTCAAATACAGATAATTCACAGAGCAGTGATTTTCTACTTCAAATACAGATAATTCACAGAGCAGTGATTTTCTCCTTCAAATACAGATAATTTACAGAGCAGTGATTGTCTCCTTCAAATACAGATAATTCACAGAGCAGTGATTTTCTCCTTCAAATACAGATAATTCACAGAGCAGTGATTGTCTCCTTCAAATACAGATAATTCACAGAGCAGTGATTGTCTCCTTCAAATACAGATAATTAACAGAGCAGTGATTTTCCCCTTCAAATACAGATAATTCACAGAGCAGTGATTGTCTCCTTCAAATACAGATAATTCACAGACCAGTGATTTTCTCCTTCAAATACAGATAATTCACAGACCAGTGATTTTCTCCTTCAAATACAGATAATTCACAGAGCAGTGATTTTCTCCTTCAAATACAGATAATTCACAGAGCAGTGATTTTCTCCTTCAAATACAGATAATTCACAGAGCAGTGATTGTCTCCTTCAAATAAAGATAATTCACAGAGCAGTGATTGTCTCCTTCAAATACAGATAATTCACAGAGCAGTGATTGTCTCCTTCAAATACAGATAATTCACAGAGCAGTGATTGTCTCCTTCAAATACAGATAATTCACAGAGCAGTGATTGTCTCCTTCAAATACAGATAATTCACAGAGCAGTGATTGTCTCCTTCAAATACAGATAATTCACAGAGCAGTGATTGTCTCCTTCAAATACAGATATTTCACAGAGCAGTGATTGTCTCCTTCAAATACAGATAATTCACAGAGCAGTGATTGTCTCCTTCAAATACAGATAATTCACAGAGCAGTGATTGTCTCCTTCAAATACAGATAATTCACAGAGCAGTGATTGTCTCCTTCAAATACAGATAATTCACAGAGCAGTGATTGTCTCCTTCAAATACAGATAACTCAGAGAGCAGTGATTGTCTCCTTCAAATACAGATAATTCACAGAGCAGTGATTGTCTCCTTCAAATACAGATAATTCACAGAGCAGTGATTGACTCCTTCAAATACAGATAATGCACAGAGCAGTGATTGTCTCCTTCAAATACAGATAATTCACAGAGCAGTGATTGTCTCCTTCAAATACAGATAATTCACAGAGCAGTGATTTTCTCCTTCAAATACAGATAATTCACAGAGCAGTGATTTTCTCCTTCAAATACAGATAATTCACAGAGCAGTGATTGTCTCCTTCAAATACAGATAATTCACAGAGCAGTGATTGTCTCCTTCAAATACAGATAATTCACAGAGCAGTGATTGTCTCCTTCAAATACAGATAATTCACAGAGCAGTGATTGTCTCCTTCAAATACAGATAATTCACAGAGCAGTGATTGTCTCCTTCAAATACAGATAATTCACAGAGCAGTGATTGTCTCCTTCAAATACAGATAACTCAGAGAGCAGTGATTGTCTCCTTCAAATACAGATAATTCACAGAGCAGTGATTGTCTCCTTCAAATACAGATAATTCACAGAGCAGTGATTGACTCCTTCAAATACAGATAATGCACAGAGCAGTGATTGTCTCCTTCAAATACAGATAATTCACAGAGCAGTGATTTTCTCCTTCAAATACAGATAATTCACAGAGCAGTGATTTTCTCCTTCAAATACAGATAATTCACAGAACAGTGATTGTCTCCTTCAAATACAGATAATTCACAGAGCAGTGATTGTCTCCTTCAAATACAGATAATTCACAGAGCAGTGATTGTCTCCTTCAAATACAGATGATTCACAGAGCAGTGATTGTCTCCTTCAAATACAGATGATTCACAGAGCAGTGATTGTCTCCTTCAATTACAGATAATACACAGAGCAGTGATTGTCTCCTTCAAATACAGATAATTCACAGAGCAGTGGTTGTCTCCTTCAAATACAGATAATTCACAGAGCAGTGATTGTCTCCTTCAAATACAGATAATTCACAGAGCAGTGATTGTCTCATTCAAATACAGATGATTCACAGAGCAGTGATTGTCTCCTTCAAATACAGATGATTCACAGAGCAGTGATTGTCTCCTTCAATTACAGATAATACACAGAGCAGTGATTGTCTCCTTCAAATACAGATAATTCACAGAGCAGTGGTTGTCTCTTTCAAATACAGATAATTCACAGAGCAGTGATTGTCTCCTTCAAATACAGATAATTCACAGAGCAGTGATTGTCTCCTTCAAATACAGATAATTCACAGAGCAGTGATTGTCTCCTTCAAATACAGATAATTCACAGAGCAGTGATTTTCCCCTTCAAATACAGATAATTCACAGAGCAGTGATTGTCTCCTTCAAATACAGATAAATCACAGAGCAGTGATTGTCTCCTTCAAATACAGATAATTCACAGAGCAGTGATTGTCTCCTTCAAATACAGATAATTCACAGAGCAGTGATTGTCTCCTTCAAATACAGATAATTCACAGAGCAGTGATTGTCTCCTTCAAATACAGATAATTCACAGAGCAGTGATTTTCCCCTTCAAATACAGATAATTCACAGAGCAGTGATTGTCTCCTTCAAATACAGATAATTCACAGAGCAGTGATTGTCTCCTTCAAATACAGATAATTCACAGAGCAGTGATTGTCTCCTTCAAATACAGATAATTCACAGAGCAGTGATTGTCTCCTTCAAATACAGATAATTCACACAGCAGTGATTTTCTCCTTCAAATACAGATAATTCACAGAGCAGTGATTTTCCCCTTCAAATACAGGTAATTCAGAGAGCAGTGATTGTCTCCTTCAAATACAGATAATTCTCAGAGCAGTGATGATTTTCCCCTTCAAATACAGATAATTCAAAGAGCAGTGATTTTCTCCTTCAAATACAGATAATTCACAGAGCAGTGATTGTCTCCTTCAAATACAGATAATTCACAGAGCAGTGATTTTCCCCTTCAAATACAGATAATTCACAGAGCAGTGATTGTCTCCTTCAAATACAGATAATTCACAGAGCAGTGATTTTCTCCTTCAAATACAGATAATTCACAGATCAGTGATTGTCTCCTTCAAATACAGATAATTCACAGAGCAGTGATTTTCTCCTTCAAATACAGATAATTCACAGAGCAGTGATTTTCCCCTTCAAATACAGATAAATCACAGAGCAGTGATTTTCTCCTTCAAATACAGACAATTCACAGAGCAGTGATTTTCTCCTTCAAATACAGATAATTCACAGAGCAGTGATTTTCCCCTTCAAATACAGATAATTCACAGAGCAGTGATTGTCTCCTTCAAATACAGATAATTCACAGAGCAGTGATTTTCTCCTTCAAATACAGATAATTCACAGATCAGTGATTGTCTCCTTCAAATACAGATAATTCACAGAGCAGTGATTTTCTCCTTCAAATACAGATAATTCACAGAGCAGTGATTTTCCCCTTCAAATACAGATAATTCACAGAGCAGTGATTTTCTCCTTCAAATACAGATAATTCACAGAGCAGTGATTGTCTCCTTCAAATACAGATAATTCACAGAGCAGTGATTTTCTCCTTCAAATACAGATAATTCACAGAGCAGTGATTTTCTCCTTCAAATACAGATAATTCACAGAGCAGTGATTTTCTCCTTCAAATACAGATAATTCACAGAGCAGTGATTTTCTCCTTCAAATACAGGTAATTCACAGAGCAGTGATTTTCTCCTTCAAATACAGATAATTCACAGAGCAGTGATTGTCTCCTTCAAATACAGATAATTCACAGAGCAATGATTTTCCCCTTCAAATACAGATAATTCACAGAGCAGTGATTGTCTCCTTCAAATACAGATAATTCACAGAGCAGTGATTTTCTCCTTCAAATACAGATAATTCACAGAGCAGTGATTTTCTCCTTCAAATACAGATAATTCACAGAGCAGTGATTGTCTCCTTCAAATACAGATAATTCACAGAGCAGTGATTTTCTCCTTCAAATACAGATAATTCACAGAGCAGTGATTTTCTCCTTCAAATACAGATGATTCACAGAGCAGTGATTTTCTCCTTCAAATACAGATAATTCACAGAGCAGTGATTGTCTCCTTCAAATACAGATAATTCACAGAGCAATGATTTTCCCCTTCAAATACAGATAATTCACAGAGCAGTGATTGTCTCCTTCAAATACAGATAATTCACAGAGCAGTGATTGTCTCCTTCAAATACAGATAATTCACAGAGCAGTGATTGTCTTTTTTAAATACAGATAAATCACAGAGCAATGATTTTCCCCTTCAAAAACAGATAATTCACAGAGCAGTGATTGTCTCCTTCAAATACAGATAATTCACAGAGCAGTGATTGTCTCCTTCAAATACAGATAATTCACAGAGCAGTGATTGTCTCCTTCAAATACAGATAATTCACAGAGCAGTGATTTTCTCCTTCAAATACAGATAATTCACAGAGCAGTGATTGTCTCCTTCAAATACAGATAATTCACAGAGCAGTGATTGTCTCCTTCAAATACAGATAATTCACAGAGCAGTGATTGTCTCCTTCAAATACAGATAATTCACAGAGCAGTGATTGTCTCCTTCAAATACAGATAATTCACAGAGCAGTGATTGTCTCCTTCAAATACAGATAATTCACAGAGCAGTGATTGTCTCCTTCAAATACAGATAATTCACAGAGCAGTGATTGTCTCCTTCAAATACAGATAATTCACAGAGCAGTGATTGTTTCCTTCAAATACAGATAATTCACAGAGCAGTGATTGTCTCCTTCAAATACAGATAATTCACAGAGCAGTGATTGTCTCCTTCAAATACAGATAATTCACAGAGCAGTGATTGTCTCCTTCAAATACAGATAATTCACAGAGCAGTGATTGTCTCCTTCAAATACAGATAATTCACAGAGCAGTGATTGTCTCCTTCAAATACAGATAATTCACAGAGCAGTGATTGTCTCCTTCAAATACAGATAATTCACAGAGCAGTGATTTTCTCCTTCAAATACAGATGATTCACAGAGCAGTGATTGTCTCCTTCAAATACAGATGATTCACAGAGCAGTGATTGTCTCCTTCAATTACAGATAATACACAGAGCAGTGATTGTCTCCTTCAAATACAGATAATTCACAGAGCAGTGGTTGTCTCCTTCAAATACAGATAATTCACAGAGCAGTGATTGTCTCCTTCAAATACAGATAATTCACAGAGCAGTGATTGTCTCCTTCAAATACAGATAATTCACAGAGCAGTGATTGTCTCCTTCAAATACAGATAATTCACAGAGCAGTGATTTTCCCCTTCAAATACAGATAATTCACAGAGCAGTGATTGTCTCCTTCAAATACAGATAATTCACAGAGCAGTGATTGTCTCCTTCAAATACAGATAATTCACAAAGCAGTGATTGTCTCCTTCAAATACAGATAATTCACAGAGCAGTGATTGTCTCCTTCAAATACAGATAATTCACAGAGCAGTGATTTTCTCCTTCAAATACAGATAATTCACAGAGCAGTGATTGTCTCCTTCAAATACAGATAATTCACAGAGCAGTGATTGTCTCCTTCAAATACAGATAATTCACAGAGCAGTGATTGTCTCCTTCAAATACAGATAATTCACAGAGCAATGATTTTCCCCTTCAAATACAGATAATTCACAGAGCAGTGATTGTCTCCTTCAAATACAGATAATTCACAGAGCAAATCAGTTATTTTCTCATTCATAATAATTACACAAAAATTCGTCTGAGCTCCGCTCAGTCATATTTTCGACATAATTAAAAGTTTATTTATTTTGCTTTAAATTCCAGAAAGAAATAAATTTCAATAACTTTAAAAACTAATAATTTGATCTCGACTAACCAAAAATCAAATTATTGGTTTCAAAGATATTGCAGCTCATTCGCCCTCAACCTTTCCTCCGAACGTCATTTTCACTGTAGGTAATGCAGTATGGGGCACTAAACAGTAGGGTTGATTAACATGTAGGTATTATCTAATTATTTTCATGGACGACGGCACTACCATATATCTCAAATACTGTGGCCAATTTTTCATCGTTTAGTATCGGAATGGACCTGAAAAAACTCAATGAAATTAAAGAAAATTGCACAGATGGCGCTTCGGGTTACATTTTATTCAAGCCAAATTAAAAAAAAAATAAACATTGTACAGTTTCTATAGTATAAAAGTGCTCACTATTTTTTACAAATATATAAAAAGATTTTTGCAGTATTCACTTACCTGATCTCAAGGCATCATTGTGTATTTCCTGTCCAGGTACTGGCTTATTTATAACCACTCTTTTCGAGTTGGTTACCGGCTCAAACTCTTTTGGAACGTCCGTTGTGTTGACTCTGTCAAAGGTCCCAAGAAGAGGCTCTGCTGTCGTCTGGTTTTGAGTTGGAGTTATGTTCCAAGACTTTTGACTGCCCTCACTTCGATTGACACTGGTATGTCCTTCGATAAATACAACATTGCTGGTTAAAAAATACCAAGAACAGCATGGATATTTTTGTTCTAAATATAAATTGTGTTGCTGTAATAATACTGGGCATACCTAATTCCTCCTATATCCTTTAGCACATTCCGCATTACATTTGCTAAACTGTGTTGACGAAATGTTTAAGCATGATGGGCCTTAAAAAGATGGGTGTTTAGATATACATTTTATACAATTTGATAAAATTAGTCCCTTTCGTTTTTGAGATATGATGTTTGAAATTGCTAAGCGAATTAACTAAAGTACTTTTAGTGTGAAAGCGTTTGAGATGTGTGTTGATAAGTAGTTCCGATCAGCAAACACTGCTGACGTTAGTTGTCAACACTTATGTGTGGCAGACAGGTGGGATGGGTTTCACTCTATTTTTAGAGCATTATAGCGTAATGAGCCACTGTGATATAAATTGGCGATATTCAGACAGACATGACTTTATTTTCTCGATTCACTTTCGGGAATTAATTCGAGAAATGGACCAAAAAATGTTGATACTACCAGTAAAAACAAAGAGGTCCAGACACGGTTATGAAAAGTTTTTTTACGATCGCAGCTAATCAGTCAAGATAATAGTGTCAGATATTTTCATGGGTTTCTTTGGACCATTCAGAATCACATAAAGTGATATGTTAGCGTGGTGCAATATTGAATTTATTAAACTACTCATACTTTAGGTAAAATATACCTACCACGTGAAATGTAGACAAATTTTCATGTTTGTTTTGTTCTGAGAAGGAGAAAAGAAGGAAATTGATACGACGTAGGGATCTGACGATATACTTTGGTGAAAACAATTGTGTAGTATATTTATTCATGTTTGACAATGTTGACTCACATGTACAAATAGGTCAAAGAAAGCAAACCTGAAACTCTTGTCAGGACTTCATCAGCAGACTGATTTAATTTCTACTGAATGTTAACATCACTCAGTGGAACAGTGAGCAATATTAACAGAATGTCTCAGATGTACGACAGGTTGTAACGGCCTCAGTCCCTGTTCAGCTTAAATTTGTGAGCTATAGCTAGGAAAGATATCAATGGGTGAAGAGATCGAATGTTTTTATTCTCCGTTTTCTTGTACCTTATTGATTAAGGTCGATGTGTCCAGAATTAAGCGCATTGTGGCAATTATAAAACTCATTCGAGGATCAACTCTTGTAGCCGAAGTTACTGTTCCCTGATCATATGCTACTTAACAGCTGTGGGTAACCATCAGGATTATCTGGCTTATGAGACAAACTATCCGGTTCCATTAATATACGTCAAGGCATTTATAGCCATGCCTTAAATCTTGACATGACTCTATGAGCGTTTCGTATGATTTTTCAGGATTTATTTCATAACAATTTTTCAGCAGCAAAGTACTGGTTCTCTGTCTCTCTAGGTCATACTGGCTGTCACCTTTCACATCCGATTCATCAACAACTAAGTCTAATTTTTTGTCGGTATTACCTTGAAAATACCCATAAAACTCTTCGTTGCTACTTAATGTTATCCCCAGCGGCGGCGGAAGGTGACATTTTGATTGACATTTATGACTGCTTCTCTTAACATTACAAACATGTGTTGACATTTTTAATAGTTTAGAATGTATAGCAATAAATCATTCCAGAAACTGTAGAAGTGGACTATTATTGAATATTTCAAGTTTTAAAAAAAAAGCAGTTTCAGGTCACGTGTATGAACCGTTAGTTATGCGATATGGAATTACAGATTGAACACATGAATCAAACGCCATGTAAGATTAAATCAGTAGGTTATAAAGCAAGGCACCGACGATATATTTTAGCTCCTAACATCATGCCATCTTCTGAATCTATAGTTGCCTGCCTCATACAGTGTGGTCTGGTGGGGAATTGAGCAATCGCTTTCGTCTAAAGCACAATATACCACAAAACAACACTTTAGGAGAAAGTTTTGTTTTTCCCATGAGAAGTGCAGAATAGATTAGTAGTATCTATGTATATAGATTTTAAATCTGATTTGCACTAACAAACATACACCAGATTAATTTCGATGTTACTATCATGCATTTGCGATAGTAATGTTTTGACACGGTCATTATGTTTTTATCTTCGTTCAGTTTTCTACTAATTAGAAGCATTGTGATTTGGTGGTAATCATTATTTAATGTGGAGTTAAATTTGTGTCATTTGAGGTTTTGCTAACAAAGAAAAGTTTTTTGTCTTGAAACATTTTCTTTCTTAGCCACAAACAATGGTGAAAACATTAAAACTTCACTGAAATAAACACCAAAATTATTGCACCTGGAGCCATGATGTCATTGTACATCTCCTGTCCATGTACCGGTTTGTTTATGACCAAACCTTGATAGTTTGTTACTGGCTCAAACTCCTCCGGCACGTCAGTTGTATTGACTCTGTCAAATTTCCCCAAGTGAGGCTCAGGTGTTGTCCTTTGTTGCGGCTGATTCTGAGGCCATTGCACTTTATTAGTGGCAACATGTCCTAGAAATTAAAGAAGGAACCGATTTGAATCAGATACTATAAACGTGGTTGGCAATGCTTGTGTGACTTTTGACATTTGGAATTTCTACTCTCATAGGGTGACGATAAAATGCAATTATCATTGTATTGTATATTTCATAATATGTTATGTATCTCTATATTGTCTGATTAACTTTTGACCATGATTGCAGATTGTAAGGGTACTTTCTAAACAGCTTATTACATATTTAACTTTGTAAATGATTATGAAATAAACTTGAATATAATATTTGCAAAAATATTTACATGGCCTTTTGACCTTAGAAAATTCTAGAAGAACTTCTTTACAAAATTGATGGGAAATATATCCAAATCCTGGACAAATTATTGTGTCTTTGTATTTCATATAAGGCTTGTGATCAACAAAATTATTTATTCTTATCTTAACAAGTCTTTTATTTGCGTTAAAATTTAATTTCAGAGGAATAATTTATTTAAATTGTTCGTTGGAATTACAAAGACCTGCTGATGTACCGTTCGGATAAAAGGCCATTTTAAGATTACTGTAAATTCATTAAAGATTCCTTGATATATAATTGTTATACATTAGGAATGTTAGCACATCGTCACAATTGTGGCCACTGGTACATCAACACATACTCTGACGTGGAACTCATTCCAAGTATTCTATGCATTCAAAATTGCGAAAGAACTTTTAAATTTGTGTTGGATTTAATTCAGAATACTGTAAGTTCTTTTACATTTTACTTAGTTTTCTAGGAAAATAAATTGTATTTGGTGAATTTGAATAGATTTGTTGGGTTTGGTTTTTTGTATTACTTAGTTTAAGACAATAGAGTCGTAAGAAATGAAATACTGAAATATATCAGAGGTAGACGATTTATATCACAAAGCTACTTGTATCGCTACAACAGCTATATAACTTTTGGAAGTGGTTTTATTTCTAATTAGGAAACATATATATGTTTATGTATGTTACTCCAACTTGTATTTCCACATTTTAAAGTATCTTTCATATTTTATTTTCTGCTACTTCTCTTTCCCTTCCTTTCAACAGTATGAACCGATATTAACAATATAAATACTGAGTATAAAATCATGTAAACTAAGCCATGAAAAACTGATATCAAAATAACCTTCCCCCATTCTAACAACAAAAGGTTGGCTTTTCCAGGTATTATTGTTATAATTAACGGCAAACGATAAAAGGTTTTAGGGAAAAGCGCTTAATTTAACATAATAATAAAATTGTTTTTGCAAAGATTTAAATTCTCATCTCAAATATAATAATATATCGATATAGAAGAAACGAGAGGTAAATCGGGAACGACTGAGTGAAAGGAAATTAAATGACAATGAAAATTTGAGCGGAGCATGCGTTACTGAACTAGACTGTAAGTTTGCCAATATCAGACACGTCGCTTTTGAACAAAGAAATAAAGCAAATAAAAATCCTTATACGTACACTTCCACTCACTAAAAGCTTCACTTTAAAGACGTTACGCTTTGAAATATGTCGGGTACTGTTCTTACAGTAGCGTACCCTGAATCCAACAATGTTAACTATTAATCCGCCCAAGAAACGCGTTAACAAAAATATTCTTACAAAAATTCCTTCATTTTACGTTTAAAGTATTAATGATTATAAGTATGAAGTAAATATATAACTTATCGCAGTTAAAAAAATATTGTAATTTTTTATTGAGGTAGGACTTTAGCCGTTCGACGCATTAGAAAAGAATGAAGGGAAAAATTCCATGAAAATTATCAGTATTTGCCTTAAAATATATGGGAAAAAACTTTTTCCTTATGAAATAGCAAAAGAAGCATTTCACTCGTGCAGCAGAAACATTTGGTAATGTCGTTCATAGCATCGCTATTCGTGACAATACAATGTTTTCACTTCACTCGTGAAATATTTCTTTTTATCTACTCATACAAGCGAATCCTCTATATATCTGAAATTTACTTTCCTCAAACACAAAATATTATTCCGGTGCATTCGGCTATTGAAGCAAGCTATTAGGCTATTGAGACTAATATAACCAAGCTATTTGGCTACTGAGACTTCTATAACCGAACTATATTAAAGTCATGGTACGTTCGAGCTTTTCAATTAAACATTTAATTATGACATTTCTGCAATAAAAGAATGACATACTTACTAAATTGTGACATGGTGGATCAACTGCCTTTGAAAATATTTACCTTTGCAATATTATAGTGACTACTTTGTATTTGCTTTGGACACTATGTGTAATTTTTTTTTAGGACTCTTAGATTTAATCGGTAAATAATTAGTTGCTGCATAAACATTACATGTCCTTTATAATCGTCGGCTACTTCATTGATGCTTCATTAAATTTATTTTGTACACAATTTTATTTTCAAAATTAGAATGAAATTTGATCTACCTAAAAGATTTCAAGCTATAAAATTCTCCATAATTTTGCTGGTTATTTAATCATCATTTTTTATATAAAAATACAGTCTAAAAGCAACTGAAATGAGTTTCCAATATTTAATGCATTATATATATTTCCAACCTGTCGTAGTATCAATACAATGTTTAAAATTAGGAACTGATTGACAATATTCCAGTTATGACCAGTGTTCTCATATCGTATCATATCGCTATGCACACTTGCCAAACTAATTATGCATGTAGTGAACACATTTTCGTACCTGGATTCAAGACATTATTGAACATTTCCTGCCCAGGCACTGGCTTATTTATGATAACACCTCTAACGTTAGTAATGGGCTCAAACTCCTCGGGGACATCTGTAGTATTCACTCGATCAAAGGCTCCCAGGCGAGGCTCGCTTGTTGTTCTGTTTTTATGTTCATTTTGATTCCATTTCGAAATGCCATACTTTGCTTTTTGACCTAAGGTACAGCAACAAATTAGAACAAAATGCTGACACGACATAAACAACAGCATTACCAAAGCAGTATTATATTTCATCGCAATATCAAAATCAACAGGGTAACTAAACACTATCCTAAAATCCAGATGAGTTATGTATAATATATTATAATTGATAACATCCGTAATGTAATAAATTTTGTTAGCTATATTGAAAGCCATTCAGTAAAATCATATTTTGATTACTTTTTTAAAATAACCTGTAAAATGTGAGAAATATATTTGTCTTTCCTTCTTTAACGTATAACTTATCGAACAGTTACATAATTATTTAGATAAGAAGTCATGTGACCAACATCACGTGATATTCTTAATAATAGAATAGTATTCAACATATTCTGATCAACCAATGTGACCATGGCATTTTAGATTTCAGCATTTCAAGGTGTGTCAACTTTTGTGCCTACTGCTTATTGTGTTTGCATACAATTTACTATTTTGTTCGCTCTAAAATAGATATTGGTATGCTTACAGTATACGTAATCGTTATGAACGGGTCATTTTATGCTTACAGTCTAAATACTTGTTATGGACGAGTCATCTTGGTCATATCGAGCAAGCGAAATAAGTACTCTGCTTCCGTATCTTTTTATCCTCTAGAATGGAAGAGTTAAGGATCAACCACCTACAAATATCACTTCGGTCCAGTAATAATATTTACAAATTACATGTACTTGTGCATAGTCAATTAAAAAACCAGTGCATATAATAATGCCAGACAAGACATTCAAGATCTGTTTTCTCTCGCAGTAGGAAACTGAAGATTCTTTAATCTTAAACCTTTTGTTGCTCTTGTCTATTTTATTGTAAAAACGATTTTCTGCACAGACTATAGGATTAGACAAAAAAGTATGAGAACATATTTGTATTAAAAACAGTAATGAGTAAATAGCATATATATATATATATATATATATATATATATATATATATATATATATATATATATATACATACATACATACATACATACATACATACATACATACATACATACATACATACATACATACATACATACATACATACATACATACATACATACATACAATGGTTTTACGTTTATGTTGTGCAGAGGAAAATATATTGGTAGAGTCCAAGATAATTGTACGCCCAGGTATGATATTACGAGTGTTATAAATGTACGATAACAGATTGAAAGAACAGCTACTTCATGACATCGTGTATCTATCAACCGCAAGGGCGTCAAGACACAAAAGCAAAGTAATGTATTACAATATAACCGTCAAGTGTTGAAGTAAACCATTTACATTTGGCTTTAACAGGTGTTTATATCAGCAAGGACAGTACAGTTAACACCACAATATATTATATTAATAAATCTATCAATTCATCATCGCGGAAAACGACAAAGTCAAGGAAAACGTTGGGAAATATTGGATTGCACTTACAAATTACAAGGTATTTAGAATTGCACAAATTACAAAAATAAAACGGATCGACGTACGTAGGATTCATAAAACAATTATTTTATATGCGTGAGTACGAAGGAATAGTTGATGTTGACATTTTTAAAATATTTTCTACTCTATTCATCATATTTTACCGAAATACAAAATTTGGAGTAATCTGACATCACTGTTATTCGTGTTTCATCAATTACGGTGGATTTTGTATTTGCTTTAAGCTAAGATTTAATTCAAGTGGATAAAAACTAATCATTGAAGACAACAGAGATCACTTCCTTAACGCACCATGTTAATTAAAAACAAAAATGTAATTATCCGTAAAAAAAACTTCATATCCACAATCAAATTCATATTCTTCTTCACGCCAGAGATTAAGCTATTCCGAATTTATTTGTGCCAACACTCAATAGGAAATCAGAAAAATCTCAATACTTTGTTTTTCGAATATTTTCCCCATCAATGTCCATCGTACTTATACTATCACATTTTTTGTCACTCGCCTTTTAATATAGAAAGAGTTACAACATTATAATCAGAAATATGAAATATTCATCAGCGGATACTCAAGTTTGAAAGAACCTTTGTTTCTTCTTTCTTTTAGGCTCCTAATTTGTCGGAATTCTTTTATAGCTACGTTACCTCTCTGTACACTGGTAGACAATTGTGGAGTTGGGGCCAAGAGAACTAGATACCAAGAATAGAGCGAACTAGATACAAAGACTCGAGTAAACTAGATATTAAGACTAGAGAGAAGTTGATGCCAAGACTAGAGAGAACTAGATACCAAGACGAGAGACAACTAGATAACAAAGCTAGACAGAACTAGATACCAATACTAGAGAGAACTAGATATCAAGGCCAAAGATAACTAGCAGTAAATAACGCGAAGGATAAAGAGAAATTTCTTTTATACCAACACACTTTTTATATTACTGCACAGCATATAGAGGGGGCTTTGGAGTACATTGATAAGGATAACACAAATTATCAATTATTGAAAATAAACAAATATCAACACTATAATGCGTATAGACCATATGTATTAATCAACTTTTGAGGTGAACTTACGACTTTGTTTAATTCAATACTTGCAGTTTAAAGGACTTTACTGTCTTCGCATCATATAATTAATTTCTTTTATGCGGTTATTTTGGAATTATGTAGTACATTTAGTATAGGTTATATTTGTATTTTAAGTATTTTTGCGCCTTTGATTTACGCAGGGGCACTAACATTTATTTTGCTATTGTTTTCATTACAAGCAATGAAATATCAAACTTCTGGACAAACATGTTAAGTTAAAATCAATGAAATATAAACACTCTGGTGACAGGTGTCAAGAACACTATCTTTGAAAATTATTTTGCGCACATGTGATGGAATATTTTCTACATTAACAACGGCATTGATAACAAACATTTAAGCTACGTTTATGAAAGATCAGATTCCTTGCCGCAAACCACCAAGTTCAGTTTTCACTTGAGATTGCATTCCACTTTTTACAGATTAAGTTAAAAATGCCATAATATACCCACCTTTCGAAATATCAATCAATAATCCATAGACGAGAAAAGACAAAAGCCATAGTTCTTTAATTGCCATTTTTTCATCACTCGTGTAGTTCACGCTCTTGTTGCACAACTGTCATCACCAACTGAACTGAGGCGTAAAGTTAGGTTACTCTTGATACTGGCCAAATAAATATATGTCACTCCATGTTGACTTCACACACGTGATTGATAGGTTTATTTTTGGAACTAAACATATTTTACTTGGCCACATATGTTCATATCAATATATCCAGTGTATGTCATATTTGTATACTAGTTTACTTCGTTACTTGTTGTAAGAGATTTAAAAAAAAAAAAAATATATTGAAATGTAGGCCCTTCTAAATCTGTATAACTTTAGTCCAAATAAAATGGTAACAATTTTAAACAATATTTAGTTTGGAAATTCTTTAAGTATTCAGTGACAATTTGTTTTGAACGTTGTGGATAGAGATTTAATTTTCTTGCTTAGGAGTACTTGTCAAGACCCGAACAATGCTTCAAATTACAAAACTGATTACTCAATGTTATTGACTGCAAAGTATGAATGGTTTCTCAATATTGGAGATATATAAAAAGTACGTTGCACCATGTGATCACCTTACCATATTTAACATTACATTTTTGTCTTTATTTTCGCTTCAAAGAGTATCCAAAGTAGCTAATTAATTTAGTAAAAAATATATTAAAGAAAAGCAAATTCTACACATGCTTATTAAAAGACTACGAGTGTTAAGGGCTGGACATCTACCAGTCTTTTAATGTAGGCATTACCCGCTCTCAACGACTATAATCGTGTCCTGTGCATGTATGGTAACTAGGTATGCAATGTCAGGCAATTAGGTGAAGTAGTTAAGATAAATCATTTACGGATAAAAGTATTTCAAAGTTGGAGCACATAAATATTATAGCAAAAGCATAAAGAAGCAAATGAATAAATGTTGTCATTTAACGGTACCTTTAGACGGATGACTGTGATTGCAAAACAGAATAATTCATCTCCAGAACTTGATGGAACCTAGGAAGCAATCTGTTGCACCATATTGAAACTGCAAGTTTCTTGTACTATTCCAAGCGTGAAACGAAATATGTATTTCCATTTTTTTGATGGCATTTGAATTTTCTGAGATTCTCATTAGCATTTGTTATTTACTTGGAAATAATGTAATTAAAATTTATAAAGATTCATAACTGCAGGTACTGTGTAAAGAAATGGTAGTCTGTCTTAGGCTGCAATTGCGTTCTCCACGACCAGCTATGGACATGAACGTGTATGCATGTTTGAATTTTTTCCAATAAATAAATAAATGATGCATTCGGGCATATCTACTAAATTGTGCACCGAATATTACTATTATTTTCTGTTGATCGATACATGTTTAAGATAAGTTTTGGATTAGTTAAATTTAGGCAAAAGTTTTCACTGATGTTCGGTGAATTTATCTTTATCTCCATGACATGTTCATTCATAGATAATAAGTAAAAGTATCTGATGTACAAATGATCCCCTGGGACCTAGTGGCGTACTGCATTTAACTATCGCATAACAAACCGCCTTGAAATGGTAACAAATATAATGGTGTCGTCAAATATCCTCGTCTGAAACTAGATGTCGCCTGTGGTTTGACAAATGCTAGGTGGGGTAGGTGACTGGATAATGGCAGCTAAAATCCTGACGAATGTAATTCATGCTAACTATATATAGCTATGCACCTTTTGATCAAGCTATTATTTTCTTGCACAAAAACTATTCCTGTTTTACTTGAACAGTTGGGAGGGGCAAATTAATTGTATTCATAATGTGTGCTAAATGTATTAGATGTCACGAAATGGATAATGCAAGTTCAGCAATGACGTATTAATTTCTTACAAATATGTTTGAACAAAGCTAGGCACAACTTTGTGACAGGCATGAATAATTTACCACAAAATGTTGCTACTCGGATAGCTATTTTTGACGTCCTATATCAGCAATTTATGTAAATTATAATGAAATTGAAATGTTATCTTACAGGAATGCACTGATGAAATTTATCAGCAAAATTCACGATTTATAACGCTAGAGTACCACGGGCAAATAAGAAATGTCATTCAACAAGTTTCAGGAAATTCGCATTCCATAAACACAATCAAAAAATTATATTAACATATGGTTATACGCTCACGTTTTGAATATTCTTTTAAAACCACTTAGATTTAAAGAGAGAACTGGTGCTGATACTTGTACACGCTTACTCATGATAACATTACACTGTAATGCACGCACGCCACAACAACGAGTGCCCAATATTTTTAAATACTGAGTAACTAACCTTTATATTATCTACTTTAAACAAAGATATTTATCACTCAGCTATGTTATAGGAATTAAAAATGAAAGAAAAATATATTAAAATGTTGCAGTGAACACAACATAGTCCTTCATTTTATGAATAAGACCTGAACACCGCGCAGTAGTGCATGCTAATTTACTGATGCGGAAGAGAGCGTGGATTCCCATTCAGATGGGCCCATTAAAGAGGATGAAATGTGTTGTAACCAAAAAAATATAACTAAATATTTATATATGGTACTATAGATCATGCAAGACGTCAATGACAATTGAAGATAACATAGTGAAGATGAGCCTAAAAAATTCAGTCAAATGTTGTCGTTATGATTGTCTCAATTTTGTTGTCATGATAACGGATATATTTGAAAGTCTAATGTGCATTATGATTATTGCCAGGATAGTGTGATTATCACTCCTTGATATTAATAAAAATGTCATAAAGAATAATAGAAAGTATGTAAAATCATTTTTGGACTCACCAGTGTTTCATTAGAATTTCTCGTGCAGGATAAAACAATAGAACACTATTCAGAATGAATTACAATGTTGTACAGTCTACATGAAAGAGAAGTTGCTGACACATACAATGCATCAAAGGTAACTCTCTCTCTCTCTCTCTCTCTCTCTCTCTCTCTCTCTCTCTCTCTCTCTCTCTCTCTCTCTCTCTCTCTCTCTCTCTCTCTCTCTTGTAATCACATCAACTAGCCATCCATTTATAATACTTTTTAAAATCATATTTAGTGGGGGGGTATCATTGCAGTTGAAGTGTTTGGATTATTCAGATTTTCTTTATTTAACTTGGATGATATATTTTTCTCCTGATACTAGATTTACTGATTTATCGTTACTGTTGTCAGGTATAAATGACAAATGTCATTGTCGGTCTCTTGTAACCTTTTGGCTGTTTAGCATTACCGAGAAGCATATATTTATCATCTTAGAATTCCGTCAACATTTGTCCTCAGCTACGATCGCCAACAGAGACGATGACAGGAGACGGTGATGGTAGATTAACCAAAATCACTTTATTACGTTTTGAGTATAAATTGAGAATTGTTTAATTTGGTGCCAATGATGGCCGTAGTGGCCATTGTTAATAATAGGAGGCACGTCATTATCAACCTATCGCCATCTCGGTTTTGATTTTGATGATAAGAACATACAATTGCAAAAGAAGATACAGCTAAATCCTGAACAGGTAGTCAGTGACAGTATAATCAAGCTTTAGTTATTTTGAAACAAAAATCTGAGATCAGCTGCTTGAATTCAAAGAATATATGCAAAATTAGTGATGCACCATTTAGATGCTTTAACAACAACACGAGAATGACAGCACGAGAATGGCAGCTTGTATATTTTGTGGTCAATAAAGTTTACTCCATACAGCAAAATTAAAGTCACTTGACTTCAACTAAAAATAAGCAAGTATGCATACCGATTTATTCATAGAGAATTTGTTATTGACAGAGTCATTTAATTCATTCATGTGAAAATAATTAATTTGAAAGTTTTGTAGATATATTTCGGTTTATATTTCAATAACGTTGTATAAAAATCAAGTTTTGATGTCGTGTTAATGGCATCATGAATAGATTACAGCATTTGTACTGAATTATAGTAGTGTGGAAAAACATTACTTCAAACAACTGGAAATTAATTCATCACTTAAATATTGTATTACTATCTATAAATGAAACGTTTCTGTCGATTGAAAATCTCAATGAATGAATGCTTATTAATACTTTTGTTTCATGTATTTTAGAGACATATTTGGAACTTTTATGTTACTTTTAAGGTAAAATTGTAATGACGCCAAAAATACTGGCGCATCTTATCGTTTTGTCTTGAATTGTCTAACTTTTTGTTTGCTATCAACATCACTATTATTTACTTATACAAGCAGCTTATCTTAGGTTTTCTTCAAAGTAACTTTTCATGGCACAAAATATTTTTCTGTTTTTTCAATAAGCAGTTGCACCTATTTGTGTATTTTGTGTTCTTGTCATTGAAATTGAAACCGAGATGGTGGATTAATAATAGCATGCATCCATGCTATTCACATCAATGGCCACATTACCTCTGGCATTGGCATCGCATTTCGTCTGTATTTCTTTTCAAATCTCAATATCGCGATTTTTAAATGTGCCATCAGCTTCCCCGTGCACCATTTTTAAAATTTACTTACATGACTGAGCCAGTAATCTCGTCTGAGACCCTCTACTTTGCTAAATGTAACTCAAAAAATATGTGCAAAGCCTCGTCACTAACATATCGTTAAACATCTGTTAAATGTAGCAGTTACGAGAAATGAATTGTGTGAAATAATATGTATGTGGTACTCCGTTTCTACTAGTAGTGTTGTTGATGTTGCTTTTGTTGCTACTACTACATGTAGAAAAAACTTTAAAAATATATCAATGTGTAAACAACGTCAATCAATTATAACTTGTACCATTGCCCTAATATCATGATAATGTAATATGCATATTTACAAAGTTGACTTGTATTATCGCCATAATGTTCTAATACCCAGACTTAAAAACGTGATTTGTATTATCTCTTTATTGGCATGATTCCCACATTTACAAACACGACTTGTATTATCTCCATCATGTCGTCATATTCAGATTTACAAACACGACTTGTATTATGGCACTAAAATCATGATACCCGTACTTACAAACATGACTTTCTTATTGCCCTAAAGTCATGCTACCCATATTAACAAACTTGCCTTGCATTATCGCCCTAATGTTATTATACCCAGATTTACAAACTTGTATTATCACCCAAACGTCATGAAATCCATATTTACCAACATATACTGTGTTTATCGCCCTAATGTCATGATACCCGTATTTAAAAAAAAGTCCGTTAGAACATGATACAGCCTTCATTAGTCTTTCATTCTAATCTAATCAGCATCTCCCTTGTCTGATCGGATATGAAATGATAAATAAACAGATAACTCAAAAGATCACACACACACACACACACACACACACACACAACTTTATGAATAAGAGAGCACAATTTCACTGGATATTATATTAAATGCGAAGAACATCGAATAGTTTATAGCGAAGTAGCAAGAAATTCTGCCACCACCCCTCGTGAACTCTTCTCCCAATAAAAGCAATATGATGGAAATTTTGGGCTAACCACCCGCAACCCATTGCGGAGTTTACTTTAGCGGGCTTGGGCTATCCACCCCCACCCTCCTCAGTTATGTTGGTCGCTTGAGCGATTGCTGTGTAACTGACAACTTATCAATATTAGGAAGAATCCCTGTCACTTAGCTCTAGTCACCAATTAGTTTGAAAAGAGACAGCAAGATTCATAAATCACAACTGTAAGACTTAGTAAATGTTAAAAAAAAATATTAGATGAGTAGGTCAACAAGTGATTTCTGTTGTATTATTTTTATGACGCTGATCAATTAAAGTCTAATTACACCCAGTCTGTGTTGAGATTTAACAGATTTGTGTAAAGGAAAGAATCGAGCGTTGTTGCTTGTCTACCAAATGCTGTAATGAAAGCCCTTGGCTGATTTTTTTTTTTTTCATTTGTTACCGACAGAGTAAACGCAACTTAACTACAACGTCTTTAAATGTCTAGAAACATCTTTCTAACATTTACAAATTAGCATCATGTCTCACCCAGAAAAATTATCCTGACACCAGGCATATCAGTAATAACACTAGCCTCTTAATGTTGAGCACCAAGAGAGGCAGCTGCTATTTCGATTTTTACGTCTTTGGTATGACTCAACGTTTTTTATTGAATGGAATATATGCAAAAAATGAAATATAATAATGTTGAAGCAGAAAATTATATATATATATATATATATATATATATATATATATATATATATATATATATATATATATATATATATATATATATAGTCGTTGTTGTTGGGCTTAACGCCATTTTTCAGCACAAGATAGGGTATTCATGGCGGCCAGTATTAATAGTGGAGGAAGAAACCGGGAAATCACCGGAAAGAACCACCGAGCCACGAGAAGCTACTGGCAAGCTTCTTTCTCCTATATCCACATTCGCCGAATCCCAGACTCGAACATACGCAGATACAGGTGAGATGGCAGTGATCCGTAACGGACAGCGCTTTAGACCACTCGGCCACCCTTATATATATATATATATATATATATATATATATATATATATATATATATATATATATATATATATATATATATATATATATATATATATATATATATATATATATATATATATATATATATATATATATATATATATGCAATAAACTGTGACGACGAACAGTGCGAAACTAGTAGCTAACTAGCTTGAGCGCTTTCGACTCTTAAAGAGTCTTTTTCAAAGACAATTACAAAACATATAAAAAAAACACAAAAACGTTGTGTTTGTAAAACTCGACATGGCTGTCTCCACATGAAATAAACCTATAGATACATTGTCTCAACCTACCTGTATAGACATGTTATTATTCGACTTATTATTTTATATATATATATATATATATATATATATATATATATATATATATATATATATATATATATATATATATATATATATATATATATAAAAATGCACTGGACACAGCAAGTTATCACGTGTGTCAGGGATTGATTAGTATAAATGCAAACACAACGGTTTTTATTTGTTTGTGTTGTGTATGTTTTGTATTTGCCTTTCAAAATACTCGTTAATAGTCGAAGGAGCTCAGACTATTTAGACAGTAGTTTTACTCTGTTCGTTGTAATTTTATTGTATATATATATATATATATATATATATATATATATATATATATATATATATATATATATATATATATATAAATATATATATATATATATATATATGTATGTATGTATGTATGTATGTATGTATGTATGTATGTATGTATGTATGTATGTATGTATGTATATATATATATATATATATATATATATATATATATATATATATATATATATATATATATATATATATATAAATATATATATGTATGTATGTATGTATGTATGTATGTATGTATGTATATATGTATGTATGTATATATATATGTATATATATATATATATATATATATATATATATATATATATATATATATATATATATATATATACTTCTACTACTTCCATCTTGCTTATTATCTATTTTGGAAGATATTTAGTAGCAATAAAACTAGTAGTAGGAGTAAACATTTAGCTTGTAGTAGAAGTATTATTAGAACTAGAAGTAGAAGTATCAATAAAACTAGTAGTAGAAGTATTATTAGAACTAGTAGTAGAAGTATCAACATAACTATTAGAAGAAGTATTAATAGAACTAGTAGTAGAAGTATCAATATAACTAGTAGTTGAAGTATCAATATAACTAGTAGAAGAAGTATCAATAGAACTAGTAGTAGAAGTATCAATGTAACTAGTAGTTGAAGTATCAATATAACTAGTAGAAGAAGTATCAATAGAACTAGTAGTAGAAGTATCAATATAACTAGTAGAAGAAGTAGCACTGAAAATTGAAGTAAGGGTAAGAGTTGTACTAGTAGTACAAAAAGTAGCACAAAAAGTAATAGTAGCAACAGCATCAACGTTAGATGTGGTAGGAGCAGTAGTGGTAGAATTAGTGACACCAGTATTAACTACGACTGAAGTAGTTGAAGTCGTAGCAAAAATAAGTGACAGATTTTTCAGTTATTACTGTATACATATCAAGATTTTGCCTCAACCAAATTGAAATGTCAAGATTTTGCCTCAACCCAATTGTACATGTCAAGATTTTGCCTCAACCCAATTGTACATGTCATGATTTTGCCTCAACCCAATTGTACATGTCAAGATTTTGCCTCAACTCAATTGTATATGTGTAAATTTTGCCTCAACTCAATTGTATATGTCAAGATTTTGCCTCAACTCAATTGTACATGTCAAGATTTTGCCTCAACTCAATTTTACATGTCAAGATTTTGCCTCGACCCAATTGTACATGTCAAGATTTTGCCTCAACTCAATTGTATATGTCAAGATTTTGCCTCAACTCAATTGTATATGTCAAAATTTTGCCTCAACCCGATTGTACATGTCAAGATTTTGCCTTAACCCAATTGTACATGTCAAGATTTTGCCTCAACTCAATTGTATATGTCAAGATTTTGCCTCAGTTCAATTGTATATGTCATGATTTTGCCTCAACTCAATTGTACATGTCAAGATTTTGCCACAATACAATTGTACATGTCAAGATTTTGCCTCAAATCAATTGTACATGTCAAGATTTTGCCTCACCTCAATTGTATATGTCAAGATTTTGCCTCAACTCAATTGTATATGTCAAACTTTTGCCTCAACCCAATTGTATATGTCAAGATTTTGCCTCAACTCAATTGTACATGTCAAGATTTTGCCTCAACCCAATTTTACGTCAAGATTTTTCCTCGACCCAATTGTACATGTCAAGATTTTGCCTCAACTCAATTTTACATGTCAAGATTTTGCCTCGACCCAATTGTACATGTCAAGATTTTGCCTCAACTCAATTGTACATGTCAAGATTTTGCCTCAACTCAATTTTACATGTCAAGATTTTGCCTCGACCCAATTGTACATGTCAAGATTTTGCCTCAACTCAATTGTATATGTCAAGATTTTGCCTCAACTCAATTGTATATGTCAAGATTTTGCCTCAACCCAATTGTACATGTCAAGATTTTGTCTCAACCCAATTGTACATGTCAAGATCTGGCCTCAACTCAATTGTATATGTCAAGATTTTGCATAAAATTAATTGTATATGTCAAGATTTTGCCTCAGTTCAATTGTACATGTCAAGATTTTGCCTCAACCCTATTGTACATGTCAAGATTTTGCCTCAACCCAATTGTACATGTCAAGATTTTGCCTCAATTCAATTGTATATGTCAAGATTTTGCCTCAACTCAATTGTATATGTCAAACTTTTGCCTCAACTCAATTGTATATGTGAAGATTTTGCCTCAACTCAATTGTATATGTCAAGATTTTGCCTGAACTCAATTTTACATGTCAAGATTTTGCCTCGACCCAATTGTATATGTCAAGATTTTGCCTCAACTCAATTGTATATGTCAAGATTTTGCCTCAACTCAATTGTATATGTCAAAATTGTGCCTCAACTCAATTGTATATGTCAAGATTTTGCCTCAACTCAATTGTATATGTCAAGATTTTGCCTCAACTCAATTTTACATGTCAAGATTTTGCCTCGACCCAATTGTACATGTCAAGATTTGGCCTCAACTCAATTGTATATGTCAAGATTTTGCCTCAAGTCAATTGTACATGTCATGATTTTGCCTCAACTCAATTGTATATGTCAAGATTTTGCCTCAACTCAATTGTATATGTCAAGATTTTGCCTCAACTCAATTGTACATATCATGATTTTGCCTCAACTCAATTGTATATGTCAAGATTTTGCCTCAACCCAATTGTATTTGTCAAGATTTTGCCTCGACCCAATTGTACATGTCAATATTTTGCCTCAACTCAATTGTACATGTCAAGATTTTGCCTCAACTCAATTGTACATGTCAAGATTTTGCCTCAACTCAATTGTATATGTCAAAATTTTGCCTCAACAAAATTGTATATGTCAAGATTTTGCCTCAACTCAATTGTATATGTCAAGATTTTGCCTCAACTCAATTGTATATGTCAAGATTTTGCCTCAACTCAATTGTATATGTCAAGATTTTGCCTCAACTCAATTGTATATGTCAAGGGTTTGCCTCAACCCAATTATATGTCAAGATTTTGCCCCAGCCCCGATTTACAAACATTTTTATTATTAGACTCAAAGTTTTAATCCCAAGGTTTTCAATAAATTCCATTAGCTAATTCAAAGATTTGAGTTCGAAAGTCTAACTATAAACTCTCACAAATAGTTGTTATAAAGGATTCTTAATGGAATGACAAATTTTAATATGCAATAAACTCAGCTGACTTCATACCGTCACTTCATGATCTCTATGTAGAATTTCGCTTAGTCTTTCAGCGACTTTTGCTTTTCTATGATTTGCTACATTGGTGAGAAGTTCAAGGAAATTATTACTGTTAAAATATTAAAATTCTAAAAGGGAGTACTCATTCTGGTTACAAGTACAAATTATCGACTAAAGATTAATCAAAAACAAATTTCTCAGCCCTGTCCACATTCCATTTCGCACAATGCTTTGAAAACAGAGCGACTTTAAAAGTTTAGGGCCTTTTTATTGAGGTATTATTTTTAGAAAATGAAAAATGAATAAAATGATCCATTTTAAAGTGATCTGAAAAACTTCTTCTGCACCAGCTAGAGTCGGTCCATGCCATCCGTGGGTTTATAGTCCTGAACCTAACAACCCCACCACCACTTAAGTGACTAATCAAATCCAGTCCCTATCATTCATTGGTCAGTGATCCCAAACCTCTGCGTGTGCCTGTGTATGTGTGTGTGTGTGTGTGTGTGTGAGTTGTTACGTATATTTAATTGGCATTGTTTGTTTGTTTTTTGTAAATGTTTTTATTTCATTATATGCAATCGGTAATGGATAATTATATTTTTGACTTGACCTTGTCCACAATCAAGTTCATTTTCTACTTGAACAGAATCCTTGATCTTTCTTTTGTAATTATGTAAACAACTAATACATTGCTAAATAGTTTCTTTTAAGAGTATGGTTTTCCGGAGTCGAGGACATTGTGTTTACCACATTTTATACTCTATAAGTATCTTGTAAATGTTACGAACATTCTTGAAGGTTATTTTCCATTAGGTAATACATTTTAGTAGAAATTACTAATTGTGATTAGAGATTAAGATGAGGACTATGTAATATAAATCTCCTAGAAACTGTTCATTAGTGCTTAAAGTTATTAGCAGCATAAATTGTATTATTTTGTGTATAGTTATTCATTTTGGCTGGAATTATTTTATTCAAATTATTTAATTCAAGCTTTTTTTTCACTGGAAAAAAACAAAGTGTTCCTTATCAAAAATAATCTAATAGAAATAGAGAATTGGATTCATATTGAAATACAAATATGGAGGTATTCTTGGATTATTTAAAAGGACTGTTATCATTAAAGTTTATTCAGCACTCTAAGTATTCAGACTTGTATTAGAAATTTTAGGTTTATTCGGGATTTAATTCGCAATACCATAAGTTCTTTTGATTTTGCATTCGAATGAAATAAATTATTTGCTGAATTTTACATTGCTTATTGTTTCTCATTATTTTCTATTACCTTATTTTATGACTGCATAGTTGTAATTTATATATATATATATATATATATATATATATATATATATATATATATATATATATATATATATAGAGAGAGAGAGAGAGAGAGAGAGAGAGAGAGAGAGAGAGAGAGAGAGAGAGAGAGAGAGAGAGAGAGAGAGAGATTGTATGTGTGTGTATGGATTTAGGCTGTCGCGTAAAATCAGTGCTCACACCTGTTAACCCTTTCTAAGATACGTTCAACGACCTGGTTGATTAGCTTAAAATACAAGAACAACATGACATCGAGTGTAATGTTTAATATCATCAGTACCCATTTAGCATTATGTTTATCACATAGTTTTATTTTAATGGATATGGTTTAGAGACAAAGAAAGAAAAATAATTTCTTTCTTTCTCATAAGCTGTACCTTTCATTTGTTGTGCGTATAAAACAAAGCAGTACCAGTCTCTAGTTTAATTACTCATGGGATGTTTTATAAACATTAACATCTAAAGGTGTAAGATTTTACAACACAGAAGAACATCTGACACAGAAAGCTTCATTTTTCAACGATGAATACTTGATGGAATTTCCTTTGTGATGTCATACAGTTATGTCAGTCAAGCTATATACATCTATATCGATGAATAATGTTTACAATGTTTCCACCTAAAGTATCTCAGATCCACTAATAAGCAATTTCGTGTTTGGATATTCGTGTGAAGGAATGATTACTAGATGCAGAAATTACATATTTGCCTGAAATATATTTGAGACCGGATATTTCCATTATTTGATTTGGAACAGTAGACTACTGAGATGTTTTATTCAGAGAGTCGGAATTGCATCACGTAACAAGAAAAATTGACTTCTGGGAAATATGTTAGCGCGTAGATGAATGCTGTGTTTGGATAGCATTCTGTACGTTGTATATGTCCACATTCTTTTCTAATCCGTGGTGAGTTTTGTTTTACTCCCGTATTTTCACATTTAGATCAAGTAGGTCATGAAGAGGGTCCTTGATACAGTTCCCTCTATCCATTGACAGATAACCTTCGTTTCATTTGTAACGGGCCTCTGTAGGGTAAATTAGTCATATTCCGACAGACGTAACCATTTTTCCAATGCTATCGGTTAATCGAATTGGCCGCCAATATGTTCATAGCAATTGTAGAAAGGTAAGTTCCAGTTGGCAGCCAATCAGAAAGTTGCACTAGAATTCCATGGACTTATTTGTTCAATAAAATATTATGCTAACACGATGACATTTCAAAAATATTAAACTGCACACACTGTATATAAAATGTACCAACTATGTGATAAAGCTCGACAATTGTTTACCGACGATTTATTGAATGTTCCAAACTGGGAACACTTCGGCTAATTTCATATTTTGTTTTAGAAAGATTCCCTTATCAAAACTTGTATTTACCAAGATAACCGATGAAGGGGAAGCAACTCGAACTGGCATTTTCAGTACAGTATATGTAGTATGATTTCATCTATTATTGTTGTGTTGGTGCCGAGCTATCTATCTAAATTATTCACAGCACCTTAGAGCTTAGAGCATATATAAAAGCGGATCTGGAATGATGTGTGAGGAAGGACTTTAAATTCTACAAAATGTAGAGGAATAAAAAATATTTTGATATAGAAGTATATTGAAGTCAAAGAAGCCACGTTCGTTTACGATATCTAATGGATGTGTAGTAGTATGACTATATCAAATAATGAATTTATCAAGTATGAAATCATACTAGTATGATTATGAGTACTAGTATGAAATCATGAATTTATGAACTTGACCAAGTAACGAAATGTTTTCATACTTTTCTGTAGTCAATGTTATTCTCAATTAATATCGAACATATTACCATTTTTAAGTATTTACTAAATTTCCCTGCTTTTGTGGCTGCGCCTGTCAAGCTGTCTGTGATAGTGCCCACTCATTTTCATAGCTGCCCTGAACTAGTCATATAATTATCCAGACCATTTTACATTTATTTTGAGTAAGTCATTTGAAGACTGCAATAAAAGAGCAGTCCAACACTGCACTGGTTGGCAAGATCTGGATTTATATAAGTTGGTTGGCAAGATCTGGACTTATATAAGTTGGTTGGCAAGATCTGGATTTATATAAGTTGGTTGGCAAGATCTGGATTTATATAAGTTGGTTGGCAAGATCTGGATTTGTATATGTTGGTTGGCAAGATCTGGATTTATATAAGTTGGTTGGCAAGATCTGGATTTATATAAGTTGGTTGGCAAGATCTGGATTTATATAAGTTGGTTGGCAAGATCTGGATTTATATAAGTTGGTTGGCAAAATCTGGATTTGTATATGTTGGTTGGCAAGATCTGGATTTATATAAGTTGGTTGGCAAGATCTGGATTTATATAAGTTGGTTGGCAAGATCTGGATTTATATAAGTTGGTTGGCAAGATCTGGATTTATATAAGTTGGTTGGCAAGATCTGGATTTATATAAGTTGGTTGGCAAGATCTGGATTTAAATAAGTTGGTTGACCGTTATATCTTAAGTTGGACAAAAATGAATCTTTATGGAAATCGCTAAGATCGGCACTTGATAGTAGTATGGGCCTTTTTGAATGGTTTCCAGAAGTTTTTTTCTTGTGGATTGGATAGTAGTCACGTATAGAATATGTTGTGACGGCTATTTAAACTGAACATTATAGGTGGTAAAAATAAACGTGTTCAGTTAACATCACCGGCTTCTAAACAACTCGAGTAGATGATTGAATTATTGGAGTGAGATTATTATATTTGTAGAATATCATTTCGTTTACTTGTCTGTCATCTATTAAATCAACATTTAGATCATACATTAACACATGTTTACATACATTAACACATGTTTGTTATAAATTAACACATGTTTTCATACATTAACTCATGCTTTCATACATTAACATACGTTTTGGTTTAGACTTAGAAGCAGTCGATAGGCCGACTCCATTTTAAAACTTCTCAAACCAACAAGATATCGAATTCGTGGGACGTTAAATAGGATTGCTACACATACCGATATAGCTTTTGAAAATCGAACATCTTTGTTGAAACGGCAAATGTAGCTGCGTGACTGTCAAATGGCTTTCAGTTGTAAGACCCATCCCGAATGGATTCATTACAAGGGAAAGTAAGGTTCAAACGTCGACCATTTTATATTATTCCATATGACTATTATCAGTAGAATAATATCGTCTTCAGGTGTATGGAACATTAAATTGGATTACTGCACCTTTCCCCGACTCCTTCTTCAACCATTTTCTGTTACCAGCGAGTAGAAATATCGTTGACAGTGCGTTGGCATTGTTAATGGTGAGTTATTACTGTAATAAATTTGGGGTATGCGCCATTTGTATATACCTCTCCATTCTTATGGATTTATACATTTTGTGATTAGTTGTTTGATTTTGGAAATCGGTGCTGGGGAAATATTGATCAGCTTGAGTAATTAGCAAATTACTGTCAGCAGACGTCACATAGAGCAGTGTTGACGAGATGGCATGGTTTAAGTTCGTCGTGAGTTCAGCTAAGAGCAGCATAATTGGGCTTTTAGCCAAGTAGTTCCTATTAAAATGTAATTGTATTCATTGAATGTGTATCTCCAAGCAAGCACGTATTTGTAATAAGGACTGATAATTTTGTATAGTGGAATAATTGAGAAGGGATTGTTCCAATATCTGGGGACGGCTATCATTGTTGCTATGATGGTAAATATGGTGTAGAGTTACTGGGAAAAGGAGGCTTAAAATCATGATTTTGACTGACCTATGTACAGAGTAGGGAAATAGTTCCCTGTTTTTGGTGTTTGAGTTTTTGTATATTTTGAGGGCATGAAGTGCTGGCGCTTTATTACCGAAATGTAACAAGGAAAAACAATTCATTTGTGACTTTGGCATGCAGATGTGAAGTTGTGATGCAAATATGTAGTTGTGATATTGTGATCATGGGTTGATTAGGGAAATATTGTTTATAGTCTGGGCGCGTTGGAATTTTCAGTAAACAACAATTGTTGTCAAAAAGTCCTTCGAAATCAGGTAAAACAAGTGACTTATAGCAGGATTCACGCCAGGGTTAGATTAGCTCGTTAAAGAGACCCCTTTGACATATTACTTACAATAGACGTGTAATATTTGTTTAGATTCTTGGTTGCTATGGCAAACGGAGATAATCCATTTGATGCACTTGTGGAGGCTCATAAGAGGAAAGACGACTAACATTATACTTGTGAAAAGATATTTAGTTTTTCTTTTGTTGAAAAAGATCATTAAGATGAGAATTGGGTAGATTGCAGTAGAGTGTGTAATTATATCCATAAAACGTTTTTGATAGATTTTAAAGCAAAGACAACCATGAATTATAAGAATGCTATCAATCTCTCAATCAATCAAATCTTTATGATAAATAAATATATATAAATATAATGCCTATTATCAGATTATGATACCTGGATCAATTGCAGGATATATAATGTAGTTTTTTGTTTTTGGGAACACTTAACAGCGTGCTTGTCTCATGAATTTTATAAGGGAAATAACCCAGTGCAAGACGTACACCATACTTCTGTGCTGTTTTTTGTCCATTTTAAATGTAATTTCCAGTTGATTCAGACGACGTTTCCAGTGAATAAACAACACGTGAAAGACCCTTGCGCATTTATCTGAATAGTAACTGAAATTTAAATTTGGTGCAAAACATTTTAATGATAAAATGGTATGGACTCCATTCAGAAACAGATCAAGTACATCCGTCCTCAAATAACGCTAATCTACTGTTACGATTCTAGGATCTTGAATTATTGTTATTGTTTGTATTATTAATTACCTCTGAAACTGACGACTTTAACAAAGAGCAAAACTGCTTATCTCCGAAACTGAAGAGTTGACAACGGATGTGTTCCAATAAGTATGGACAATATTACACTTTGCCAAAAATACATATTAACGGATTTTTTAAAAAAAGAATTAAGCTCTGTTTAAAGTACAATACACATACACACACACATACACACACATATGTATGTATGTATGTATGTATGTATGTATGTATGTATGTATATATATATATATATATATATATATATATATATATATATATATATATATATATATATATATATATATATATATATATATATATATATATATATATATATATATATATATATGACTTCATCAAAATAAATAACCAAAGTAAAGGGCCACGTGTTTGGAACTAACAATTTACTTTCAACACACCAACTCACCTCCAAATTAATGGGCGTAGGGATACTATCCAAAACTGGATAGTAAATCACCAAATGGACATGCGCAGTGCGGAGAACATCTATGGGCAGACTTGAACCATTCCTGCTAAAGTACTTATGCTACGCAGGACCCGAGATGCTGGGTGGCAGCAATAAGTATTTTATATTCTTAGTAAGCAGAGGCATTTAGAAGTTTTTAATATTATGTACGAGTGTGCAACTGAAGTCTTCTTTCTGATCTCTTTTTTAACAGAAAATAGACGAGAAAGCAAACTCACGGAATGTGCTTCTAAATGTATAAATGTCAAAACGACCATTTTCTGGACAAAATGTAATGCTTAAAGGAGTACTTCGAAATAGATTCCGTTTTGTTTGTTTCCCATTGGCTCTACGTCCAAAGATACTATGATGGTGCTTTTCTTATTTGTATCAATTCTAATAAGATATCTTCGTCAGAAATCCGCACCTACTCACATTTCAATAGAGCATTATTTGTATAAATATCAGATAGTTATCTAACAAGATTCCTTACGAAGTATGTACCTTTACAGCTAAATAAATTTGAATTGCCGCTTTTTTTCAGGCTGTTGCTCAAATATCTCTCTGCGGAAGTTTATAGTTTTCGAAACTTACTCTAACACTGAATAGAAGTGAAAAAACTGAAAGAATGGATAAAACAAATATCAATGTCCTCTAACAGACCGATGTTATTATTACATGTCCGTGGTCTTTAACCTAGTAACATAAAGGAGCAAAAAAAACCCAATAATGGTTGTAAAATTCAGCAAATAATTTATTTCCTTAGAATACCGAGAGAAAGTTAAAAGGAACTTACAGTATTGGGAATGAAATTCCAAGGAGTCCTAAACGTTTATCACAAATCCAAAAGTTATGAGCATTGCGAATGAATTCCACTGGTGTTTCAATTGAATTGCAATATTAAATCCTCTAAAATATTAACAATACATTTTAAATTGATTCTACTAAGACTTATGTTAAGATATGGAATGAATAATTCTGAAGTAAACAACATTTATATAACAAGTTAAGACAGAATACAAAACCAGGATGAAGGTCATATCGTAAAAATCTGGCTTCTAGAACATTCTTAATTTCCACAACACTAGACCTTAAATTCAACTTTTGTCAACATTTTTTTAATAATGCTCTTCATATATAATCTTCATTCAGCCAAATATTAGCTATATAAAATGTTGTTTATAAAATGACATTAGTCAGGTAGGCACAGTTCTTAATTCTCTAGTGGACAAAAGTCAATTACACAGTACAATTTAAATATCCATAGCATATAATCATGGACAAAAGACAATACACAATACAAATCAAATATACATTAATGTATATAATAAATGTCTTTACGTATATGTTTATATACTTGATCAATATTCTAAATTAGGGAAAGATGAAGATTTGTTCACCCAAGGCCAGTCATGTTCTTCGATTGAACAATTTTTAATATATTACGACTCTATGGTCTTAAACTAAGTATTATAAATGATTGAAAATCAACAAGTTTTGTAAAATTCTACAAATAATTTGTTTCTATTGAATACAAAATGAAAATTTAAAAATAATGTACATTATTACAATTTATATCCCAGATATTACAGAAAGATCTATCATCAGTCTTAGTGAATAAAGTTCTAATTTAATTCCATAGGTGTCCGAAATAATTTCCAGCCCTGTAGGTGCTGATGTGTCTTTAATCTTCATCGTACTAAAGTACTAGTGGCCTGAGAGTGTAATGACATGCTAACAGTCTTTCAGTGAATCGTAATAATATAATCGAAGATGTCCTTTTCTGAATATATTATAATTTTGAACTAATGTTTCTGTCCAAGAATATTATTGAACATTTGCTAATCCAGAAAATAATAATATGAAATAATTTGAAAGAAAACATAATTCCACCTTAAGCAAAACTGAGCACAACTGTACAGATGATTCTGATTCTAATGTTATTGTAAGAATGAATCAATTTTCCAATAAACAAGATTTGATTATATAATAACCTCAGACAAAGATAGAATCAGGATACAGGACCAAAGATGATTTCTAGAAAATTATAAAATCTGTTACTAAAATTATTATAAAAATGTACTAAATATCAGGTAAAAAAGTTATTCTTTGGGGGTATTCCAAATTCAAACTAAGATGATTGTAATGTTTAACAGTACGTTCATTGACCATACTGTATAATTTCTAAATAAATTAGACATAGGAATTCTTCTTCGTATTAAGGATCTGGCACCTGTTTGTTTATGCATAGACTCGTGGAACTCCGATCTACGGTTTGGAATTGTTAACTGGTAAATAATATTCAGACTTAGAATTCACCATACAAGTGTGAAATTATAGTCTACTGAATTTGATTGCATGATGTTGATCAGAGGTAAATTATTTGAGGTACACAATGTCGCTAATAGACTCCATCAGAGAGAATGCAGATGTTGTCTCGAGTTTCTCGGAATTATAGAAAAATCACGACACTAAGTCAGAATCTTGCAATGTTTCCGACATTTGGATACTTTGGTTCTAATTTGTTTGTTTTCTGTTTTGTTGTTTGTTTTTTTTTTTAAATCTGTTTTTGTTACAACGTTATTGTAAAATTCTGGCCACTCTATTTTTAATACTCGCGCCGATAATGGTGAGTATCGATTTTAGAATACATAACTCTCCACCTTTCTTATGTTTTTTCTTTAGAAATCCTGAATGACATGAGATACAAATAGGTGAAGCATCAGTTTTACCGCTTCTAAATACACGGTCTATTCCTACGGTAAAATCCATTTATTCTGCCTTATTTGTTATTTATTTTTCATCATTAAGCGCATTCTATTAAACACTTAATTCAGCCGTACATATCAAATCTGCGCATATCTCCGACCCAAAATCTTTCGAAAACAGGCATGACTTCAAGGTATAGTTACAAAGAGATATATAAAAGGAAAATATTCACGGAGTCGTTACTAAAAATCTTAAGGTAAACAACCAAATCATTCTTCATTGCACAACTTGTATATTCTTAATCTTGATCAAGAGACCGAATCTGTCACATGAAGAAGAGAAATGGTCCATACTGTTTTGCATGTCAGACTCTGATAGGGCAATCAGGGAAAAGGAAGCAGCACATAGAGATCACGAACAGTCGCACCCTTCAACGTTGCCTATAGTCTCCTCATAATGAAGCGCTGCTGTTAGTCCGGTATCTGATGTCGATCCCGGTAGTATGGTGACGAAAGGCATCAGTAATCATGTCAGGTACTGTACAACGCCCATGAAAAGAAAAGCAATTGATTCGTGCTATATTTTAATTGTGAATGCCTTCCCTTGGATCTAAATGACAACGATCATTCCTCAGTGAATTGAGATGACATCGAATCTGGTAATTAGCGAATTGTTTATTCAAATAGTCGGAGTCACATTCCTAAAATTAGAGTGGAAAGTTACCTCTTTCTTTTTGTTACATTTGGCTCCTATTTTCATATAGCTTAATCATAGTTTAATCAAACTGGTACGCATAAATATCCTTAATTGTTTCATATGCAAGAGTTAAAAACCAGAGCAAACTATCATTTCTCTTTATAAATTACGGAAATTTATTCCGATTCACAGACCTTGAGAGTGTGTTCTACTACAGAAATGAGAAACTTGGTTTGAATAGAAACATGCATGCACATATTTATAGTTATAGTTAAACCCAAGGTATTCAGCGAAATGAATGTGTTTTGCTCTGTTTTTGTTTTACATTACACCAGGTTCGCCCGTAGTTTTCCAGTATTTACTCTTATCTCTCTAGCATTTTATCTGTTTCTTTATCACTGTGCTCTTTCATTTAATTTATTGAAAATTCTTTAAAATTGCCAGCACACTAATTTGATTTAGAAATACAGAACATTTGATATTAGGGAAGTTAGTTTTCCTACGTTGTGCATATGATACAAGTTTCATTTGACATTTTGAATAGTTCCCTTGCAAATCATTGCAATGAGATATTTTTTTAATTCTTTCTACACCTCGTCCCTGTTATTGTCATTGCTTTACCCTTGCAGAAACTCCTGCCTGTTCCGAAACGCACAAAAATTGTATACATTAGCTCGTTTCCCAACTTTGGTGTCCTTGCATCCATAGTTAAACAATTCTGAATTCTACTCAGCATATTCCTTGTTATGAAATGTTTCCATTTTTATGAAACACTCCAAAAGTAATAAATACGTATAATAAGGAATGTGCCACTGCTCCTTCACATTACTTGTATATTTCATTATTAACTTATGTTGGGAAAGTTATAGAAAAGTTAATATTGCGCATCTCTACTACCATATAAATTCAAATGATTTTATATACTTATATCAATCCAACAATTCTATAGCATAATAATAATTACACGTTTGTTGTCTTGTCCGATGACTATAAAGTATTCGATAGGCTAAACATAATGGTCTATAGCTTAAATTAAAGTTCAAGGTTTATTGATTGGTTCTCTAACTACCTATTTAAAAGACTAAATACCTATTTAATAGACTCAATACCTATTTAATAGACTCAATACAATTGACAGTATCCTCCATTTTGTTGAGTTCTATTAACATCTTGGTGTAATTTTCAGTAGTCAAAAGAATATGAACCAAATATACTGATAACATATTTCCATCTACATCAGAAATAATTACTGGCATCAAAATACTTAAATCTCTCTCTCTCTCTCTCATGTGACAAGATCGATGTTTGTTTATGTTTTAATATTATATATATATATATATATATATATATATATATATATATATATATATATATATATATATATATATATATATATATATATATATATATATATATTTAATTGTTTGTTATTATCACTCTCTTTAATTTCATTATATGTTGTTGATAATTTAACATTGCATGTTGGACTTAAACTTGTCAATAATCAAGTTTATTTTCTACCTGACCCGAATCATTGATTTTGGTTCCGTAAACATGTTTGTCTCAGTATGAGTCAATAGTTTTGGTAATGTCCAAAGCAATGCTTGGTCTGCGTGTTGTTTAATATATTTTATATTAATATAATGTGAACAATAGACTTTTGATTATAACTAAGATTTTATTTTGTAAACATTATGAACCTTAAATGAAAATTTATATTTGGTAATATTTTTTCTTTCAAACGCTAACTGTGACCTTAGGTCAGGTGCTGTACAATCTTGTGTGTCTAGAGATTAATTTTTTGTGCTGTAAGATCTAAGCAGAATTAGTTGTATTATTGATTTGTCTGTAAATTGATTTCGTGTGGAATTTATTTATTCAGGTTATTTAATTCATGCGATTCTTCTATGAGATAGAAAGTGCAGTGAAAAAATAGCATTATTGGAAATAGAGACATGAATTTATACTGAAATTTTAAATACGGATATAATTTTGATTTGCATTATTGTGATCAAGCAGAAGACTATTGACACATTACCCCTACACCAGACACTACTCAGGCACATCAACACTTTCAGCGTTGGATTTGATTTAGATTTCCACTAAAGTTTATTTAGAACTTTAATGATAAGAACTTTTGTCTGTAATTCTGTGATTATTTGGAATTTAACTAGCAATATCGTAAGTTCTTTATATTTTACATTTTCACTTTGCGTTCTAAGGTAATAATTTATTACCTAAATTTGGAAAGCGTGTTGCTTTTTACTTTTTTATTGTTATTTTCAGACCACAGATACCATGAATCATATTTATTTAGTGCCGTTATCCAGGCAAATTTCTTATCGATTGTAACAGAAGTGCTTATTCTAAGTTGTGAGATGTTGTACCAATATTATTCTTGTATACTATTCTGGTTTATATATATATATATATATATATATATATATATATATATATATATATATATATATATATATATATATATATATATATATATATATATAAAGATAACGTAGGTACATGACGATGCTCAAACAAAAAACAACAAAAAACTGGTGTTAATTTCGTTTATTTTTCGCAAGGAATATTTCTTACTAAAAATTGTCCTAAAAGTCCATGGATCTCTAAACGTGCAGTACATGAGCTAGATGATGCTAAAATAGTTATAATTGCAACTCATCGTTAATATATTGCATGGTATGAATGAAAAACACCGTTACACGGCGTAGGTAGAGCCAATTGGAACCTCATTTCGCTGAATAGTAGAAAGAAAAAGCTGTTATTTGACCCGTATCCGAAGGGAACCAATAAAGAGGAACTTGTGTCAAACACTTTGACTATATGTGACTCAAACACACATACTCGAATTAACAGGTTTTGTCTTCGCATCAATTTACATGTATATAAAATTAGTGTTCTTCCTTGTATCAAACTGGGTACTTGTCCTCGTCTATCTTTTTTCTTTTCCTAGTTCTTGCTTCTCTTGCCGTTCGTGCCTTTACGGCTATCTTGCTTTTTGCTGCTTTTAGCCTTTGTAGACTTGTTTCCTTTCTTTTTTCTGATGTCCAATTGCACTTGGCCCTTTGAATTTTTTTCTTTCAAGACCAAAGTATTTACTATTATGACACTTTCATTCGCTTGACCTAAAATTCAGAAAAGGTAATCAACAATTAAGTTTAAAAGGTAAAACAAATATTATGGATCCCTCCTCATTGGCTCATTTTATTCTATTGCACGTGTCAGCATTTATATTCACACTATACGTGGCATAATATATATGACAGTGTTTGAAATCGCACCTGTTAGCAACTATAAATACAATGTTATAAATTTGCTCATATCTGCAACTATAACACTATACATGGCTAATATATATATATATATATATATATATATATATATATATATATATATATATATATATATATATATATATAATAATGTTAGAATATTAAACATATTAGTAGCTGCATTTACATTAATCGATAGAGAGGTCATAATGTCGGCTGTCTGGTGGCATGACATTTATCTAAAAGACTAACCAATTGTGGGAATGAAAGTCGCTGTAACAAAGTTTGTCTTTTACGGGGCACATATGTGCTTGCCAAAAACAAAAAGGATAAACAAGCAATGCAGAGTTCGATTATGCATTACGCCATCGATAGATAGATAGATAGATAGATAGATAGATAGATAGATAGATAGATAGATAGATAGATAGATAGATAGATAGATAGATAGATAGAATAGTTTAGTTTCCAACTACTATCAAAATGACAGGCTGCCAGCTTCATAATAATTGATCAAGGAATACAATATAAGCCTCAAATACATTCGGTACTTAAGGTCCACCATTAAATGAATTGTCGTTTGACAATAATTTAGGTATTAGTTAAAAATATTTACTTCCTACAATATTCAAGTATATTTTGTCTGTCTATCTTTACTTCATCTGATATTTCATTATTTGCTTCAAGCTCCAAATGAGAGATTTTAGAATTATATGATTCGATGAGTAAAATAATTTTATGTGTAATTCTTTATTTTGAGTATTGCTTGATCGCGATAATAAAGTATTGCTCCATTAGAACTTCAGAGACTTGTGACCTCATCTTACAGTTCAAACCCATTACTTATCCATTACCCAGTAACACAACAACATCCTATCGCCGTAGAAACACTTCCGCAAAGAGAGACCAAAGTGATATATATATATATATATATATATATATATATATATATATATATATATATATATATATATATATATATATATATATATATATATATATATATATATATAATATATTACACTCTGATAGTATCCGTCAATAAAGACAATCTAACAAAACAACAACTAGAAAACAAGAACAACGAATTTAACAACAATATATTATAGCAGATGCAATTATATTGCTTGTGTGTTAGTTCTAAAATTCTTTTTTAATTTTTTTCATTACATTTTATTGTAATGATTATTTTTAATGGATTCGATATTTCTCTCAGTAAATTCAGTTTGTATAGAACATAAAAGCTATTATATTAGCACTATTTTTAGCTCATGAAATTTGAAAACATCGAGTGATAACGATTGGCTATTTCCAAGGTCATTTCTGCCCGCATGTTAACTGAATTGTAAAAATCACACACACACACACACACACACACACACACACACACACACACACACACACACACATATATATATATATATATATATATATATATATATATATATATATATATATATATATATATATATATATATATATATATATATTTGCAGTTAGAGATTTTGGTTGTTAAATAGGGTTTTTTTCCACTTACTCTGTTTTGGTGCAGTTTAACTGTTAAAAGACCACGTGAGCCATCACGCGGGAATTTGATAATGATTTAGATGGGTTTAATATACATTCCGAGAGCCTTCCAGTCAGTCGTTCTTAACACCTTGAGGGAACAATGTTTTTCTATTATTGTTGTCAGATTATTTTGAAGTTCGTATATTAATTGAATTTAATAATTTATTCTCTAGAAGACAAAATAAGTGTTCTTTATGAACAAAGTTCTAGGACAAGAAATTAAGTGGAAAATTATTCACAAACCATAAGTCCCATTTCCAGTTTTGACATAGTTTCTAGGGAAATAAATTATTGTTGTTAAAATATTCAAAGCTTGTTGGCTTCAACCTTTTCTCTTGTTTTGTACGAGCCTACATGTAACTATATATATATATATATATATATATATATATATATATATATATATATATATATATATATATATATATATATATATATATATATATAACGAATACAAATCATATGGTAAATAACAAACCTTTCAAGCGTACTGGATCCACCAAGGGATTACGTGTGTCAGGGATTAATTAAAATAGATGCAATAAATTGAAAACAAACAGTACGAAACTAGTAACTAACTAGCCTTAGCGCTTTCGACTCTTAATGAGTCTTGTTCAAAGGTAAATACAAAACATATATACGATAAACAAATAAACACAAAAACGTTGTGTTTGTAAACCTCTACATGGCTGTCTTCACATGTGCTAGAACTATGAATACAACAAGCTTGTATAGACTAGATGCGGAAACTGAAAACGTTGTATAATTCCCTAAAAGTCTACAAGCCAAAGCGACATCTATTTTTACTTTTTGTACATATGTAATGCAGATTATATCCCGGATATTTGATTCTATACCGGTTATTCTTCTAGTAAAAATTGAAGGATAATAAGATTTAGAAAATGTTAAATTTTACTAGTGCATAGTTTTCATTTTCTAGTCTTCTTGGTTTAGACCGCTTGGTTTCAATGTTCTAAGGCGGCGTATCCAGTATGATTCCTTTTCCTTCCTGGTTTCGGAACTCCAGCTGTGGTTGTTAGCAATAGCGATAAGTATTATATCACTGAAAGTGTGGCCAGGGGAGGAGAAGTGTTCTGCGACCGGGCTTCTGTACAGCTTTTTTGTCATCCAATCAGATCTATGAAGGTTTATCCTTTTGTGTAGCTTTTCAGTTTCTCCGACGTACTGAAGGTCACAGATCTTACATGTGATGAGATAAATCACACTCTTTGTTTTGCACGTTTTGTTTGGACCATGTATGTTTAGTTTTTCTTTAGTCACTGTGCTAGTGAATGTCTTGGTCTCTATCATATGTTGACTGGTTTTGCATCTTTTATCGCCACAGGGTCCAGATTGACTAGGTTGGTTTTTGCTAGCGATTGACGTTAGCTTTGCCCTGACTAGGATGTTCTTTAGGTTTTTTTGGTCTCCGGTAAGCTACTACAGGTTTGTTCGGAAGTATTAGGTTTAGTATGTCTGACGATTGCACGGTTGGCCAGTGGTTTGCGATGATTTTACCTACTTTAGGATTGTCTGGGTGATAGGTCAGAATAAATGGTATCCTATCAACCTTTTCTTTCTGTCCATATCTGAGTAGGTCATCACGGTTTGTTTGTTTGGCCCTTTGGATTGCCTCCGCAATCAGGTCTTTGTCGTAGCCTCGGTAAATTAAATGTTTAGCCAGCTCTTCAGACCTTTCTAGGAATCTTTCATCGTTGGAGCAAATTCTGCGTATCCTCAGTGCCTGGCTATATGGAATGTTCTTAATGCAGTGTTTTGGATGACAGCTGGTTGGGAGGAGATACTGGTGTTTGTCGGTTGGTTTCGAGTAGATGTCTGTGTGTAATTTATTTTCCACCAGTCTGGGTTAGGGTTAGGGTTAGGGTTAGGGTTAGGGTTAGGGTTAGGGTTAGGGCTAACCCTACCCCTAACCCTAATCCTCCAGTCTGGTGGAAAACAAATTACACACAGACATCTATTCGAAACCAACCAACAAACACCAGAATCTCCTCCCAACCAGCTGTCATCAAAAACACTGCATTAAGAACATTCCATATAGCCAGGCACTGAGGATACGCAGAATTTGCTCCAACGATGAAAGATTCCTAGAAAGGTCTGAAGAGCTGGCTAAACATTTAATTCACCGAGGCTACGACAAAGACCAGATTGCGGAGGCAATCCAAAGGGCCAAACAAACAAACCGTGATGACCTACACAGATATGGACAGAAAGAAAAGGTTGATAGGATACCGTTTATTCTGACCTATCACTCAGACAATCCTAAAGTAGGTAAAATCATCGCAAACCACTGGCCAACCGTACAATCGTCAGACATACTAAACCTAATACTTCCGAACAAACCTGTAGTAGCTTACCGGAGACAAAAAACATAAAGGACATCCTAGTCAGGGCAAAGCTAACGCCTCGATAGTTAAAACCAACCTAGTCAATCTGGACCCTGTGGCGATAAAAGATGCAAAACCAGTCAACATATGATAGAGACCAAGACATTCACTAGCACAGTGACTAAAGAAAAACTAAACATACATGGTCCAAACAAAACGTACAAAACAGAGAATGTGATTTATTTCATCACATGTAAGATCTGTGGCCTTCAGTACGTCGGAGAAACTGAAAAGCTACACAAAAGGATAAACCTTCACAGATCTGATTGGATGACAAAAAAGCTGTACAGAAGCCCGGTCGCAGAACACTTCTCCTCCCCTGGCCACACTTTCAGTGATATAATACTTATCGCTATTGCTAACAACCACAGCTGGAGTTCCGAAACCAGGAAGGAAAAGGAATCATACTGGATACGCCGCCTTAGAACATTGAAACCAAGCGGTCTAAACCAAGAAGACTAGAAAATGAAAACTATGCACTAGCAAAATTTAACATTTTCTAAATCTTATTATCCTTCAATTTTTACTATAAGAATAACCGGTATAGAATCAAATATCCGGGATATAATCTGCGTTACATATGTACAAAAAGTAATAATAGATGTCGCTTTGGCTTGTAGACTTTTAGGGAATTATACAACGTTTTCAGTTTCCGCATCTAGTCTATACAAGCTGGTTGTATTTATAGTTTTAGCACATGTGAAGACAGCCATGTAGAGGTTTACAAACACAACGTTTTTGTGTTTATTTGTTTATCGTATATATGTTTTGTATTTACCTTTAAAAAAGACTCATTAAGAGTCGAAAGCGCTAAGGCTAGTTAGTTACTAGTTTCGTACTGTTCGTCGTCAGTTTATTGCATCTATTTATATATATATATATATATATATATATATATATATATATATATATATATATATATATATATATATATATATATATATATATATATATATATATTCCACTGTTAAATTTGCTCAGTTTACCATTCCTGTAACGTAGAAAATGATTCCCCTACCCGATTTAAGAGTAGCATTGTACTGTTCCTGTCCAGATATTAGTTGTTTAATAACCACTCCTGTAAAGTTGGTCATTGTCTCCATGACCTCGCTAGCGTTAGTTGTATTAACTCTATCAAAGGCTCCAAACAGAGGTTCTATTATCGTCCGGTTTTGAGTCTGATTTGACGACAAAGACGTATCACCGATCACCTCGAGGTTGATACTGGTGTGTCCTGAGTGGGAGACAAATACAGCACTATTATAAATCATACAAATACGGCTATTTGCAAACAAATATCAAAAGAGGCACACTTTTTGAAATCTAGCATGAGCTCTAAAACACCGTAGAGTGAAAACAGGAATAAAACCTTTACATTCTCCTTGATTATATACTGGTTGGACTGTGCGTATCTTATTATGATCTGATCTACTGTTATTAAGGAGCGGTATTTAATTGTAGTTTTGTGTGTTTGCCTTTAGGGCTCGACTGCAGTTTTCTGGATGCATTTGGATCACATATTATATTCATTATTTCATCTGTCATTAGACTATTTAATTCTTTAATCTAAGAAAACTTTGATTCCTTAATTGTTTTAATTAATCGTAAATATTCGTGTCTATCAAGGAGTGTTAGAAATACTATTTAACAATTGTTTTCCTGAATTGTCTTAGTCAATAAGCACATACTCTTCATTGTTAGAGTCACACTCTCAATCTGAGCCTAGTCGTATACCCAAGGTCAGAACTAATAAATAAGAATTGACTATTGTTTCATGCAAAACGGATACTTATATGAAATATATTTCTTCTAGAAGGATTGTTTTTTGTGATTCTTCAATAAAATGCTTTATTTGATTCATTAATTACTCAGTCCTTTCAGTCCCACTATCTTTAATGCTTTTTTGATTCATTAATTAGTCAGTCCTTTTAGTCTCACTATCTTCAATGCTTTATTTGATTCATTAATTAGTCAGTCCTTTCAGTCCCACCATCTTTGTATTATATGCCTCAGACAAGATCGTTATGATTATGTGCTGGTTGTTAAAACCATTTCAAAAAGATAAAAAAGTTTTGTTTGTTCAAGACACTATTCATATTTGCCAGTGTTAGAATCATTTTCGTGATATACTCCGTTGTTATTTCTTTTTATTACGGTTTTTAGCAAAAGAAAATGTAGGAAAGTTTGTGGAGGGTTTCACTACCCGAAAACAAAGTCACCTTTTCGTAGTTGTCGTTCATATAGTGGCTCGATTATATCCAACCCTGTATCGTCAGTTGTATTGACTCTAGAAAATGTCACAAGGTGAGACTCTTTTGTTGTTTGGTTTTGGGTCTTCTTTTGGGTCAAAAACGTATCACTGTCATTCTCTTGGATGGTAATGGAGTGTTCTGAAAATGAGAAAAACAGACAAAATGTGATAAAGCATGCAAATAATTATCTTTGTTAAAAACAATATATACATTTTAAATGTCTCTTTGCATTACAAATTAGTATGAACAGTAAAAATTATCTGCAAAAACAATTCTTTTAAAAAAAGAAAATATTCTTCTACAAGAATTGGTTTCTGGTGCTTCAATCATTTTCTTGATTTGATTCGTTACTTAGTCAATCTTTTTGCGCCATGCCATCTCAGCATTATATTACTCAGTTAAAATCATTTAAGATTTGTGTGCCAAGAAAGTTCAAAATAAAATTAAAATAGGATTTGTCCTGGACATTAAATATGGTAGCTAGTGCTAGGATCATGTACTAAATATGCAATTCCACTCTTGTTTAAGTGAGAGATGTAATCTGACTTATGTCGGAGGCTTTTTTTTTTCTCAAGTCCAAAATTATTTAACCCATTTCTTTTGTTTGGTATACTATTTCTGCCCGATACTAGCTGAATGGACAGCTGACGTTTTTCAATCAATTTTGAAAGGAAGGAAACTCGAACTATTTATTAATAGCCGAGGCACCACCTTAATGTTGACACTATGATCCTGTAAACGTTGCATTTAAATTGATACAACTGTTGCCCAACATATTGGCTTTCGGTAACGCTGTTCGGACGTACTAAGAAGGCATAAGTGACACGTCAAAACTCTCTATTCCCATTCATGGACGTGGATTTACTGGTATGAATAAAAGACAAAACTAGAGTCATCTCTGAATAGTCTCAACACGGACCAGAGTGATACTGATGAAATAAAAGAAAATTATATTTTATGTTGTGTTTTACATTCTCTTTTCTACAGATGCGTTCTCAGATGACACATTCGGTTTATTTTTCTGATAGAGGGTGGATTCCATTGATGAATTAAACAAAGTTAATAAAGCTGATGAATTAAACAAAGTTAATAAAGTTGCAATATCAATGGCAAAAATAGAAGCAAAATACGTATTTTGATTTATTTGTTTGATTGTTTTTGACGAGAGGGATTGTTAAAAAAATTGCGAAGGATTTCACTACCTGAAAACATTGCATCTTTCCGTATTTGTCGACCAGACAAAGATTCGTTGATACCCTCTCCTGTAGCGTTGGCAAACGGCTCCAACTCCTCGATATTGTCAGGTGTCATGACTCTGTTAAAGGACCCAAGGCTAGACACGTTTATCCTCAGGTTTTGAGTCTGATTTTGGGACAAAGAAGCATCACTGGCATTCTCGCTTGTGTTAATGGTCTGCGCTGAGTAACGAGACAATCACAAAATGTTGATAAAGTACGTAAATAGTGTTATTTTGTTTAAATACAATATACAAAATTAAACGGATTCCTTTTATTACAAATTGGTATGAATACTAAATCTTTGAAAGATAAAATCTTCAAATTCTCTTTTTATAATTTTGTTGGGTGACAAGAAATACGCTGAGATTTGGTTTACTATTAGAAGATTGTTTTTGTTAATTTCAGGATTGTGAATTTACCTTTTTGGCACAAATTTATTCATTATTGCATCTGTGCCATTAAAATAATTGACTACTATTTTATCTAAGTTAAATTTAATACCTTTGGTCTATAATGAACTCAAAATATTCAAAACCGCCACAAGAATGTTAGACTAACATTTGTATCTTTTGTTTCCTGAATTGTCTTAGTCAAGAATCACATATTCGATTTTGTTACAGTCTCACTCTTAATCTCAAACTAGTATATAATCTGAAAAGTTATGAATTAATAATAATTGATAATTGTTTCATTCAAACGTATAATTATCACTAAAAGAAAAATGTAACTCGTTCGATAGAAAATATTATTCTTCTTCAAAAATTGGTTTCTGATTCTTCAATCAAATTCATTATTTTATTTATTAATTAGTCAGTCATTTTCCTCTAGCCACATCATCATAACGTTCCTGGATCAATATCGTTTAAGAATTGTGTGCCAAGAGTGACAAACATTCTTAGTGAGAAAATAACGTTTGTTTATTCAAAATAAAATTAAAAATAGATTCTATAGGACACTAAATATGTTTGCCAGGTTTAGGATCATTTTATAAATATGCAATTTAACCTTTGTTTGATGCAGTGAGAGATGTAATTTTATTTATGCAGGACTGTTATTTCTCTCAAGTCCAAAATTATTTCTCCCATGTCTTTGGCTAAGTCATTGTTGATATTTCAATCGTCGTCCGATACCAGCACTATTTGTATGTTTATGACATGATCCTGTTAACGTTGCATTTAGATAAAGACAATTGTAGGTCATTGTATTTGTTCTCGGTAGCAATGTACGGAAGAACTAAATAGGCATACCTGACACGTCAAAACACGGACAAGAACGATGCTGATGAAGTAAAAAATCTTATATGTATTATGGTTTGCTTCCATTTTTATCTGATTGTTTCACAGATGATACATTTGGCGTTCATTTCTGATACGATGTGAATTCCGTAGAAAAATTAAGCAAAGTTAATACAGTTGCAATATCAATGAAAAATACAGAAGTAAAATACTTATTTAGTTTTGTTTGCATGATTGGTTTTAACGATTGGGAATGTAAGAAATTTGTTTTGGATTTCATTACCCGAAAACAAGGTATCTTTCCGTATTTGTTCAGATCCTGTCTCGTTGATACCCACTCCTGTAGAGTTGGCCACCGATCCAATCTCCTCGATATCTTCAGTTGTATTGACTCTATAAAATGTTCCAATGCTAGACTTTTTTGTCGTCCGGTTTTTATTCTGATTTTGGGAATACGACGTATTGCTTACATTCTCATCGATGCTAATGGTCTGTGCTGAGAATGAGACAAATACAAAACTGTTGACGAAGATTATAAATAGGGCTATTTTGCTCAAAACAATATATAAAACCAAACGGTTTCCTTTCAATACAAATTAACATGAACACAAAGTCAGTGAGAGATTGTCAAGAGAAATTAAATCTTGAAATTCTCATCTTTTACAATCTGGTGAGGTGGTATGTAACACGTTGGTATTTTGCTTACCGTTAGTAATTTGCAGTGATTAATTTCAGGATTATGTTGTTGCCTTTTGGGTGGTTTGGCGGTATGATTTAGATCATATTTCAGTTGTGTCATTAAAATATTGTTTTTATTAATATATGGTAAGAAATTGCGATGCCGTAGATACGATATTGAGTGAAAATATTCAAATCCGCCACAGAATTTGAGAAAATATAATTACTTTAATTTCCTAAACTGTGTAAGTCTAGTATCACCTATTTTTCTGTGTTGCAGTTAGTTTCCGATCTTTTAATCAAATTTCTTAATTGATTCACTAATTAGTCACTTCTTTCATTCCCGCCAACTCTCGGTCAAATGTATCTGAAACATAAGGTATATATAGCTCGTGCTTCTTCTTTGGATAATGTTAATTTGGTCCATGCAGTTATAAGCCTGTATTTATCTCAATCTATTGGCTGTAGGTAACGATATATTGAGGCACTATATGGGCATAATTGAGATGTCAGAAGTGTCTACTAACTTTCGATGACGATCATGTTTTTATCAGTGAATGAAAAAGACTTAAATATATCCGAATACAATCAAAATGGTGCAGAAAATATGCTGATGATATAAAACATAAAGCAAACATGTTGTTTTTTAAGTTTTTGTTCCTTTTTTAAATATTGTTTCAGATATGGTACTTACCGCTCAATTGGTCGCAAAGTAAATTCCATAGATAAATTAGCACCTTACAGTTTCTAAAGAAATGGAAAATAGAGATGTTAACTACATAATTGACTTTGTGTCTCTGTCCATCATTTTTTGCTTTGTTTTATTGAGAAGGGAAATCAATCACATTGTTGTAGATTTTACTACCCGATATAGATGCATCTTTGTTCATTTCCTGTCCATGGACTAGCTGGTTCATAACCAGGTCTGTAGAGTTGGTTTCCAACTTCAACTCATCGGTAACGACGCTTGTGTTGACTCTTTCGAAGTCTCCACGGGGAGTCGTCTCTATTGTTGTTCGGTGTTGAGGTCGAGTTGTGGACAAATAATTATGACTGACCTTATTTGGGTTGATAACGGTATCTCCTGAGTGTGAAACAAATACAAATATTGTGTTAAGACGAACATTTTCACGATATGTCTACTTCTCATCTAATATAAACGGTCAGGATACTTGAAATATCGGTGGCAACGCGACATTACTCAGTATGAGTGATAGTTGTGTAATTATGTCCAAAAAAACTTGTACATGATAAAAAGTTTTAGTTCTGTTTCATAGCCGTTTATAAATTGGTTTCCATAACTTATGCTGTGAATAATCTGAAGACATACCATATACTCTCAAACAGAAAATAGATAACATATTGGTGATAATACTACATATTTCCAAGATAATATATTCATAATAATACTACATATTTCCAAGATAATATATTCATAATAATACTACATATTTCCTAGATAATATATTCATAATAATACTACATATTTCCCAGCAATCTTGCACACAAGTATATAAAAAGCGCATTTCATTAATTTATACTTGCATATGCCTCGATAAGTATGTTGCTATTGCCAATTCCACGGATTTATTTTTAGAACAACGCACATTTCCTCTTGACTCTGGGATAATATACATCGCACCTGTTCCGGTAGGTACTATTCCAACGCCATGACCTCATTCAATATCATATGAAATTATTACCTTCTTCAGTTAGCATAATGCTCTTGACTCCGTCTTGACAATTATACCACACCAAACCAAACAGCAGTGGAAAAAGGTAATAGTAACATATTATATGCAAATATATCTTTCAATTCTGACCCAGACTAATAAAATTTTTACTTTGAATGTTTCTTGATTATAAACGTTGGTTAGGGAAATTGTAATGCATTGTAAATGTTTTTCTTTTGATATGTTGTCTACTAATCACAGTTCGTCGTGAAACACACACATACACACAGAAACGCAAGCACACAGAGATACACACTTTAATTAATGTTTTCGTTTTCACACATAATTACATTTTCCAACTTTTCCTCTTCTGTTTTTATTTTCCTTTTTCTTCTTGCTCCACTGTTTATTCATGCAATTATATTTACCTTGTTTTCTAACGGTTTTTGTCGTTGCGTGCTCGTTTCCTTGCTTTTTTCTGATGACAGAATGTAATTGTACCTGGCCCTTTGAGTCCTTTCCTTTCGTGGCCAAAATATTTACTATTCTGGTTCTGGCTTCCGCTTTCGTGGCTTGGCTGTCGGACGCCTCCAATTTTTTGATTCCTTGTTTAATCAATCTACTCAATGTTCCATTTCCTAAAGTATCGAAATCATGATGAATAATTAAGCAAAAAAATTATTGTATTTACTTTTACAATTATCTCTTCTTATTAACACTATATTGAGTTTACCACTTGGGACTGATATTTAATATAAATTAAAATCATGATATTGGAATATATCAGTATTTTATATAAAAAAAATGTTATAATATTTCTAAACGCTACACATACAGAATTAATTCCTCCATAACATGAAGAATTTTAAGTCTTGTTTGCTTTTAAATTTCATATAATATTTTAAATTGTGTTTAAGTTTATATGAGATAACTACTATATTTGTTTGAAGGTATGTTGTTTTTATATGTTTAAGAATATTGTATGGTTTCAAGTGAAATATCAGTAACACTACAAATATTGTAAACCTGTAGACAAACAAAATAACATATTTCATAAAATTTCTGCAAATTATGTTATATAATAGTTTTAAAAAATACTAATTGAAAATACTGGTATATTGCATACAAAGCTTTCGTGAAAGATGCAACGTCGGCTTCAACTGTTTCTAAAGATATCTGCAAATTAAAATAATATCCTAGCACTATCTGTCGTTTGTTATATATTGTATAGTTCTACATAAATATATAGTTATGAGATAACCATATATAATTTATTACACACATTTAAATCTCTAAAGTTACGAGAAATAGGTTTAGACGAACGCTTAGAACTTCTGTTAGATACTGTCAGAAAGTATGCAGCTAATCAAATAGGATTGGAAAGGTATCGTGTATCCTACATCTTGGTCTTTGCAACAATATATTTCAATACCTGTACCTTATACTACACTTACTAATATGCAGGCGATGGATAACAATTCCATACAAATATGTCAAGTCAGATATCTCAGCGATAAAATGATCCATATATATATATATATATATATATATATATATATATATATATATATATATATATATATATATATATATATATATATATATATATATATAGTTCATGATTGATATTATAGAATGAAAGAAATAGGAACGAAATAATATAGCATGTCCCAATTTCCTGAAATGTTTTTAGACCATAATGCAATATATTGTTCTTATTTGCAAGGTCAAAGGTCTCTGAATTCCCAAAGCCGTAATGCTTAATCGATATCTGCATTTCGTGTTTATTCATTGTTTGAGCGCACGTATGTGCCCCGTAAAAGAAAAAAAAATTGTTACATCGACTTTCATTCCAGCAACTGGTTAGTCTAGTAGATAAATGTCATGCTACCAGAATACCGAGCTTATTGCCTCTCTATCAAATAATGTGATATATATATATATATATATATATATATATATATATATATATATATATATATATATATATATATATATATATATATATATATATATATATATATATATATATATATATATATATGACACTTGATAACATACTATGAAACATAGGTACATTCTGAAACTTAAATGTTGTTTCAATTCATATAGTACATTTTTAAAGCAAATTCAGTACCATTGATAAAATAAAGGAATAGGATTATCAAAATTGCATAGGTTCTAACATTAGACAGTTTCTAATAATACTCGTAATAATACGATATAAAGACGACGTTTGGGTTCATTTTCATTGGCTGATGGGGATTGGACAGTTCCTGAAGAATTAGAAACTTTCCATTGGTTGGGTTAGGTGACAAGAATATGCACTTTCGAGATAAATTGAGTAGTAAGATTTGTCACGTGGGGTTTATTGTGAAATATAGTTGTAATAGATGGCGTATACAAGGAGAGAACTCAGCAATCAGATTAATTCATACTTTTGGAGTAATTATCATTTCTTTTGCTCTTGCTAATAGTCTGCAGACGTTTTTTTATATTGTTTTTATATATTATTCGAGAGAAACAACATTTGTTTCGACTGTTCAGTGGAAATAGAAAGTGTTCATTGTTTACTATAATAATATTCTAGAACTTATGCGAAGCGATTTTGACAACTTCAAAATTATTGGTGCACGAGTATATTTCATGTTTTGAAATATATATCGAACTTTTCATTAATTTGGACTTTCATATAACTTAATCAGGACTACATTGGATTAGTTTCAGATTACCGTATGTTCCTCTCACGTGTTTATTGATAACTTTGATATATAAATTTTAAGTTAAGAAGCACTGTTAGTTTTGCTTCTTTTTGTTACTTAGCTTTTGACCAAAGAGTCGTAGCAATGAATGCTGTATATTAATATCAGTCTAATATGTTGTTGAAAACATCGTGTTTACTTGAGTCGTAAATGTAACTAATGTGAGCACGTGTTGTGTATGATGGCAAATTCATTACAAGTAAACATTCAGGAATAGCTATGAAAACGATTGGCTGAAACTTGGTCAGACTTTCCTAATGTCCAGATGTATTGTGAAATCGCTCATGTCCTTCATGCGCGTGCAGTTTAAACGACGTATTAGCTTTGTTTATATGCTGAGGAATTTTGTAAGGCGTTTAGGGTCACAGTTGTAAAGTCAGAGTCGTAGTTTATTGTAACATCTTGAAGTTACACAACTTCTATTACCTTAAGAAAGGTACCTTTGTGCTAGACGAATAGTTGTCTGTTCGTATGTCCACGTAGAACAACATGTCTTATTAAAAGAGCTAAGTTTACTTCGTTTTTCTGAATGATTGTTTTCCTGAAGAACTACATTACTGGCTTGGACAATGACATTTTCCGAACATATTCTAAATTGGAACGGAACAATACAAGCTGTGCTTTACTGTGTAGAATCTGGATTTTTCTGTTAGCCTTCGTCTGACGTCATCATCCGCCATTTTGGACCGGAACTGAATTTCAGACTGTGGTTGTTTAGAACTTTTTACAGGACTTATATTTATTATTAGAACAAACAATTGGATCATTTCCGTAAATCGTAAGTCTTGTTTAACATATTTACATTATTTAATGTTTTCTAGGAAAATAAATATTTTTGTTAAAATTTACAAAGCTTGTTGTCTTTACTCTTTCTTTGTGTTACTTTGAACGTGCCGATACGTAATAATATTAACTGTGGTTTCTAATTTAAAGAGACCTAGGTGGGCATAATTTACACGTTATAACCATCTATTGACTTGCGATCGTAATTTATATTTATAATTTTCCTTTCTTTGCAAATTTTTTCAGAGATACAACTTTTGGGTTGTTAAAGTTTCCATAGGTATGGAAATATAGAAGTGAAATACTTCATTTAATTCTGCTTGTTCGTTTCTCTTTACGTCAAAGGAATGTAAGGACAAGTACGTAGGATTTCAGTACCCGATAACAAAGTATATTTCTACAGTTCCTGTTCAGCTACTGGCTCGTTGATAACCACTCAGTTACTGGTTCACAATCCTCAGTACCTTTAGTTGTACTGACCGTGTCAAATATTCCAAAGCAAGTCTCTGTTGTCGTTAGGTTTTGATCATGATTTTGGTAGAAAAATGTATAACTGACCTTCTCACGGTTAATATATGTGTATCCTGAGAGTAAGACACACACAAAATGTTCCTAATATATGCAAACAGGGTAATTTATTTAAAATAAAAATTCCACCAGACCTAGACAATGTGATGAAGAACAATATCGCGAAATTTTCAACGTTTGCAATTTTGCTGGTGGAACATAATTAATGCAGCAGTTAATTGGGTTTCTGAGTTCGGAATATATGACATGCATTATTTCAGCCGTGCGATTCAATGTAATGAAAGAAGAAACGTTGATTACTGTAATTAATAATGTAATTTAATGCAGTTAGTTCTACCAACGAATTTAATAATATATATTTAGTAAAATGTTTTTCAGAGATTTATTGGAAAATTACCACATATTTTTGTTTGTTACAGCCTTACTCCGAGTCTTACTATATCATTTTATCTAGTAACTTAATTTATGGTCTGATGATGATTGTCAGGCTTTGACATTAAAAATGGGCAATTATTACAAGAAAATTGGTAACCATATAAGCAGGATACTGCATCCTTTCTACTATTTTTAACCGATAGGAAATCGTTCCTGCTGCTCTAATTTGTGCACCAATTAGTAAATCATTTCCGTCCCATCTTCACTGCATTATCTGTTACAATATTGATCAATGACCAAAGTTGACATTTTTGTCAATTTGTGACAGATATTATAGGGAGAAAATAAATATGTTTCGGTCAATGCTTACCAGTGGTATTATAATTTCCAGTTTGATGAAGTTAGAGAATTTGAATTATGTCTGATATTTGTCTGTCTGAAAATCAATATGGGCGTCTACCCATTCTTCGAGTTTATAATGGTATGGAGGATTCTATTGCCGATCGCTTTCTGGTGAATTTTCAGCAAATGCTTTCTAGTCAAATACATCATTTTGTAACAAAGTAAAATAAAAATTACAATGTTGCGACAAAGTGGGTCAATAGTTTTAGGATAATGTTAACTTTGGAACAGAATCCTGATAAGTTTGAATATATATGGGGTCAAATTTATCCCACTGTATTTGATATGCTGTGAGTAAAGAAGAATTAAGTCACCATAACTGACATATCAATTTTGTCTATTGACTTTCATGAACGACGGTCTTAATGTAAACAACAGTGAATGATAAGGCTGTAATTGTCACTATATTATCTCAAAATGGACAATATAAAATGCTGATGAAACAAAGATCACACCTATATTTGGTTTGTGCTTCTTAGGGTCTGGTATCGTTGTTCTTTATCTGAAGAATGTGGATTTATTGGCACTTCAGTATTATATCTGATAGAAGGTCGGTTTCATTGATAACATAATACGTTAGTTTCAGTTTCAAAATCAATTGAAAATGTAGAAGAGAAATACTTTATTGGTTTGTTTGCTGTTTGTTTTTCTTTGTCGAGAATGAATGTAAGCACATTTGTATAGGATTTCACTACGAGAGATCACAATATCGTTGTTTATTGATCATTTCCTATCCAGATACCGGCATGATCATAACTACTGATGTTGTTGGATGTCGGCTCGAACTCATCGGTAACATTGTCTTTTTCTTAATGAAGTTCTCGAAAGTGAGTCCCTGTTGTCTGGTGTTGGGGGTAGGTTTGGGCAAAGAATTACGGTTGACCTTATTCGGGTTGATAATGGTATGTCAAGAATGTAACACAACTACAATAATTGTGCCAAAATTGTGAGTTTGGCATCAAAGTGCGATTTTCTAATCCAAATAACAACGGTTATAATATATTAAAACTGGCATCACAAATTCACTCCGTTTTGATGTTATGTGTGTACTTATGTCCAATAAACATTTTAATTAATAAAGCAATTCCCTTTTAGTCAACGAAAAAAATAGTTTCAAAATATATGTTATAAACAATCTGATTACATACTCACTAATTGAAAATACATTTGTGTAAATATTAGATATTTTCAAGCATTCATGAAGAGTAGTGAGTGAGAATGAGAACGTATCCTACTATTTTATTCTAGTATATGACATGATACGTATTTGAGTTTCTATTGACAACTGCACTGATAAACTTTTAAGAAAATTTTCCCTTGGGTCCGGGATGGATTCTATACCATGTAAAGGTCATTGCCACCTGGGTCAGGGATTCTATAACTGGCAAGGGTCATTTTACCTGCTTCGTTATTATTCACGAACCTAATATGACATATGATAAAGTCATATGATGTTCTATACTACTTCCTTGTTCATTGACCAATGTCATCTTAGCGGATGTATCATGGAACATATTGCTAGCGAATTGAACTTCAGAACTATACAGGACAGAAAAGTATTATACGCACACTTAAGAACACAGTTTTGTCTTTACATGCATATCCAATGAGTTTTCTACCCTTTCTTAGGAGGTCCTTAGTGGCCTAGTGGTCTACATCGCTGACTGTTACGTATCACTGCCATCTCACCTCTGTCTGCGTGACTTCGAGTCCAAACTCAGCTAATGCGGGTAATTGAGAAAGCCTGCCAGTAGGTTTTCGTGGGTCGGTGTTTCTTCCCGGGGTTTTCCAGGGTTCTTCCTCCACCAATAATACTGACCGCCATGTATAGCCTATCTTGTGCTAAAAATGGCGTTAAACACTATAAAAACAATAACCTTTTCTTAAATTTTCCAACCTTTCCTCATCATTTTGTTTTTGTTCTTCCTTTTACCTTTCTGTTTGTCTGCACGCTTATACTTACCTTGTTTTCTGTCAGTTTTGGCTTTTCCTTGCTCGTTTCCTTGATTTTTTCTGACGCTGGAATGTAATCGTACCTGGCCCTTTGACTCCTTTCCTTTTGCAGTCAAATTAGTTACTATTCTGACGTTTCCTTCCATCGTTTTGGCTTCTCTGTTGGCTGCTTGATTTGTTACTGCTTGCTTAATCAATCTACTGCTGTTGTCTTTCTCTAATATAGAGAAAAGCGATTAACAATTAAAGTTAGAATATGACGTTAGCAACTATTACAAATGTACCATTTATATTAATATTATGTTTAATTTATAGTTTAACACTGATATCTATTCCAAAGTCCTTTCAGAATAGTGTTTTATCATCGATGTTTTTTTTTACAAAATATTTTATAACGTGCAAACTTTTTAATCAGATTTAATTATTTATATTATGATAATTTTATTCATTTGTTCATATTTGGGGTCACGTTAAAAAACTTTTAACTTGTATAATACAATTATGTGAGATACGTTACCTTTGTGTCAGTTGTTATTATTTTAAATATAAGAATATTGTATGGCTTCAAATGATTTATCAGATATAAGACAGCTGAAGAACTTGAGAATAAAATACCCGAGAACAATTCGGCAAATTGTGTTAATTAATACCATAAAATATTTCTGGCATTTAGTATACGGGGTATTTTCAAAGATGCAATTTATTCTATAAATTTAGCATGTGCTGTAGCAGATATATTGTATAGTTTTAACCTAAAGTATACAGTTTGCGAGATATCTTATCTGTAATTTATTACAAAAATTATAAGTTTTAAGGTGGATGTAAACATTTCAAGGAGCTGTTAGAATATTTATGATATATCACTGAAAAGAAACTCTTATAAACTTAGTAAGAGATCACATGGTCTTTGCAACTGTAATGGATATTTATTTTGTATTTTGTGATTGAACTTTGCAGATAATTGAGATTAGAACGTTTGTGCCTACTTTACTAATTGTATATTTTTAAAAGCATGTTTAATTGGGTTTGAGTTCTAGATAAAGCATTGATCGTGGCTTCAGAAGTTTCTAGAAATGAATATTATTTACAATTTTGAGTTATTTTCCGTGAAGATGATGGAGTGTTTTTCAGAAAAGGTTATTGAAATATAAGTCCCATTGGGACTTATGCAAGGTTGTTTACATCATAATTATTTATTCACTTCATCATATCAGCCCTTGTTGAATCAATATTAGTTGTATTCAGTTATAATTGGAAAACATTTGTTAATTAACTTATTTTCATTGAATTTACAAAGGTGCTCGTTGATTTTTGGACTAAATTGCTGTTTTAGAATTATTCTTAATTCATTTAAGGAACATCTTGAATATATAATTTATAATGCATGAAGATTATTGCTATTATTGGGTTTTAATTCACAATACAGTAATTTCCCATTAAAATTTCATTTTGTATTCTAGTTTTAATAAATTATATTTAAATATTTGATAAACTTGCTGGTTTTGCTTTTCCTATCTCTTTGACACTATAGAGTTGCAACAGTAACATACAAAAGTTTTCAGTAAATGAACTTTATGCTTGAAACGTGCCTTAGCAAAAATGAATAGCAATTGCATACACTTCTCTTCAGTTTGATATCTCAATCATAAATTGATCCTGGTGTAGATAAATGATTGCGTGTACATATATAAACTTGGTTTATATTCATGACCTTTGTTGACATACTGTACAACATGAGCACATTGTTACACCTTAACATATGCATGTTTAACATCATTGTTATACTTAACAGATATGATTTTCAAGTCCCCGTTTTGAAAAGTGGTTACATCATTATAGAATTATTAAAGTAGACATCAGTGTGAACATAAGTTGAGATGTTTTCTTAATGCTGAGCATGTGTGAATTAATCGAGGTGAAAGGACCAAAGGAAGTCTTTCAAAACCAAAGAGCCATGTTTCACAGCTATGTGAATTCCTCTGAAGACGGATGAAGTAATTGTATTTTGTGAACTGGGTTTTAAAATCACGTCGACAAATTAATCAGTGATGAAATTATAAACTTTAGGACACAGTTCATATTATTCCTTAGATACTTAAACTTTCGAGTGCACAAAATCGGTCTTACATTAAATATGCTGTGATACCTTTAATCTAAAGAGAGATGAATAGAATCAAGGTCCAGATATTTGTCCTAGAGTTGCAACTATGTTTCCATAAATTAAAATTATGAATCATTAGGCTGGAAAATAATATAAACAGATTTGTGATGATTGCCCTACCCGATCTCACGGTAGCATTGTCTATTTCCTCTCTAGGCACGAGTTGGTCGACAACCACTGATGTAACGTTGGTTACCGGTTCAGACCCCTCTGGATCCTGAGTTGTGTTGACCTTATCAAAGGCTCCAAAGCGAGGCTCTGTTGCTGTCCCGTTCTGAGTCTGATTTGGGGACAAAGAAGTATCACTGATATTCTTACGGTCTATATTGGTGTGACCTGAGGGTGACAAAATGTAATAATGTTGGTAAAGCACACAAATGGGGCTGTTTGTAAACTAATATAAATTCATACAGACTTGTTTCGATGAAAATTAGCATGAACACCAAAGCGATGGGAGTTGTCAAAAAAATAATAAAATTGTGAAATTCTCACTCTTTTCAGTCTCGTGGGGAGTTACGTAACAAGTTACGGTCGTATCTACTGTTTGTATAGTAGCTGGCTTGTGCTTTTGCAATTTTGGCGGACCTACCGTTTGTTGGATTTGGATCATATTATATGAATTAATTAAGCGGTGCCTTTAAAAAATATTCAAGACACTATAATGTGGAACAAACTTTTTATACCTTATTTTTGTATTTAATATCGAATTCAAGCAAAGAATGTAAGAACATTTTTGCATATCCTTTTCTAAATTATTTCAGTGAACTATAACATATTCTAGATGTATCTTTTAGACGATCGCTCTCTCTTTCTATCCTTTACTTTGAACTTTACTTTGTGAACTATTAAAAAAATAATTTAGACTTTCAAAATATAATTATAACAAACAGAACCGGTAACTATACGAACAGGAAATTGCTTTGTCTGAGCTGTAACCGGCAATAATTAGTTTTTGAACTATTAACCAAATACTCGGATTTTTTTAATGATTAGCAAGTCCTTTCGTTCTCACCCTCTCGGCATTCTACTGCTTTATATTACTAACTCGAGACCGTTTAGGAGTTGAAGATAGTATAAACAAATAAATAACGGATGACAATATGAAACATAATTCATATTTACGTATTGAAGTTTTACCTGATAACAGTGTGTTATTCTGCATTTGTTGCCCATGTATTAACTTGTTGATTGCCACTCCTGTAGAGTTGGTTACCGGCTCCAGCTCCTCGGGAATATCAGTTGTATTGAGCCTGTCAATGGCCACAAGGCGGGACTTTGATGTCGTCCCGTTTTGCGTCTGATTGAGGCTCATAGAAGTATTTTGGATCTTTTGGTTCATAATAATGTTTCCTGAAAGTGGAACACACACAATGTTCATCATACAAATGGATCCATCATTTTGAAATATAATTTCAATCAGGCTTCTTGCATCAAAGTTAATTTTGATACTAAGTTACAGAAATATTGCGAAGAGAAATGGAATCTTGCAATTCTCACTGTTGCCTTATGTAGTGCTACATAACATAATGGGGTCTTTATGCATTCAGTAACGCGTAGAAGTTGGTTAATTTATTTATTTATTTATTTTGTGTCTTTTGGCGGACTTTCTGTTTTGGCGGCTGGAAACAGATATTGTATTAATTAATTCACTTTATTATTATGTGCAACGAACTTTTGATACCGTTTTTGTTAACATACATTGTTTAACACAATTTCATTAAACTGTTTTCTATTACATATATTTCTTTGTCTCAATATCCTTCTTAATCTCACCCTAATATATTAACTTGTTCTTTTAATATTGGTACTAATTGATAGGTATTTACATTCAATTTGGATAATTATTGCAAACAGAAATGGTACTCTATAAGCAGGAGGTAATATTATCCAACTATATAAGACCAATATGAATTTATTTCTGATCCTTTAATCTGCTTCTTTAAATGATTGACAAATTTTTTAATCCTTTCTGTCCCTCCTTTTCCACGATATATTGTTTGACATTGCTCAGTGGCGACAGTTTACTATTTGTTGTCAAATTTGAAATTAAGAAAATAAATACGTTTGGTAATGTTTGCCAGTGTTAGAATGATTTACTAAATATACAATTTCCACACCGGTTGATGCAGCCAGTTGTTTAATCTAAATTATATCTAACATTTAGACATGTTAGATATGCATTAATTGAAAAACAGGTTCTCCCATTACCATTGCTTACATTTTAATGTCTCTACTGATATGTACTTTCAGCTGACGCTATTCAGTGAAATATTGTTGTTTTGTTTTCATTAAAGGAAATAAAGAATTATCGCTTGTTACATAGTTTGTCAACCGCTTTTGAATAACGTTAACTTTGCAATATACTTCTGAAACGTTTGAATTTAGGTTGGGATAAATTTAGCCCGCTGTATTGGCTGTGAGTAAAATAAGAAGTTTTGAGGAGGTAAAACTGATATGTCAACATTTTTGATGACTTACATGGACGACGACCCTACTGTTAACATTGAATGACAAGCCGGAATTATCATTCAAGAATTTCAAAGCTGAGTAAAAACAAATGCTAATGACAGATAATTTACGTTTGTGTTTTTCTGAAGATCTTGTTTCAATTAGCATGCCAAAGTGGAATTTGTGAATAAATTGAGTTTTTGGATATAGCTGAAAATATTCCTAAGATACTTAATACTTTATAAATTTGCACTGCATCAATTGTGCAGATATGCTTCAATATCCTGTGATACATTTCAAATTGAAAACTGTGACTAGCATGAAGGAATCAATGTTGCTATTTTCTGATGGAGATAATATGATAGAATGGTGTAGCAACTTTGATTTTCTATAACTAAATTTGCAAAACGATACAAAATGCTTGTATAATACATTTGATTATCAAACCTAAATAATTAACGAAACATAACGTCATGCTTCTATTAAAAGGGAACATCAGTCTTAACTAAACATTTTTTCAAATTATCTGACGGCAGAAATATGATCTGAAATATTGAATAGTCCATTTTTCGCAGAGCATTTATCGTCCGATTGTCTGATGAAATAGGGAATGTATCCACATTTCCCACTTTCGCTCACGCTCATTTCCATAAAATCAATCAGCACATGTTATTTTAAAGGTAAGAAAATGTTTGTTTTTTTTACCAATTCCAAATTAATAATCGATTAGTTATTGCTCCTTAACACTACTATAGTTTGGGCAAATTTTACTGCGAAATGACCAATTTCCACACGGGACGATGTGCGGTGTTTGTCCACTTTCAACCTGAGGTTAGGCACTTATTGGTTAAAGATATAAAACTATACTATGTGAAATTGACTGACATGTCGGAACTACCATTTTGAACCATGAAGGGATTTGACCACATTTCTCAACGAATGGTGATTTTAAACATTATATCATAATAGTTTCATCCGAGCAAGAAAATCGTTAAAATAAAAACACATTTACAATTTACCTTTTTAAACAGAATTGTTTTACACAGACACTATCGATTTGTAATATCGATATAATAACACAGTTTACAGTTTCCATAAGATAGAAGACTACAGAATTCAAATAACTGTTTTGTTGTGGATCTTTACGTCTAAATGGACAATATATTTAAACATTTTTGTGGATGCATCCTCTGAATTTCTTGTCTAGTAAACGCTGGCTGATAAACACTCCTGTAGAGTTGACTACTGTCTCAATCTCATCGATAACGTCAGTTATTTTGACGCTGCCAAAGGCCCCAAGATTAATAAAATTGTAAAATGCTCACTTGTTATAGTGTTAGCCATGTCTTTTTAATATTTAAGTCACCGAAATGAGGAACGAAATTTTAAACCATATTCGAGTGTAAACAACTGAATTTCTGCCACAGTATTTAAGAATTTATCTTCGAAATGTATTCTTGAATTCTCTGTCAACTATCACCTAATCAATTTTGTTACAATCTCAATATGAATCTTATTTAGCAAACTCTCTTATAAATTAAGCACGGAATTAACAATAACTGACAAGGTTTAACATACATTTGTTTCTTAAATTTCTGACCTAGACTAATATAATCGTTGTGACTTATACTGTTGGTGTAGGAAAAATCTATAGATGGAACTGTTTTAGAAAAATGCTGTTATACACTATTTAGAAGTCACAATGAATCAAACACATATAGTCAAATGAACAATATTATCTTCACACAATTATACATGTATATACAATTTTAACATTATCACCTACACACACACACACACACACACACACACACACACATATATATATATATATATATATATATATATATATATATATATATATATATATATATATATATATACACACACACAAACACACATCAGTTTGTCTTCTTTTACTTCTTTGCTGCCTCTTGTTCGTACCTTTATGTTTTCTGCTTTTTCTTGGCTGAGCAACCTCGTTTCCTTTCTTTTGTCTGTTGACCGACTGTACCTGTACCTTTCCCTTTGATTTATTTTGTTTCATCATCAAAGAAGCTCTTGTTGTCACACTTCCGTTCGTCTGCTTCACTTGGTTATCAGCCCCATGGCTATCGACCCCTTTCAATTGTGTAACCTCTTGTTTAACCATTTCTCTCAAATGTCCATTTCCTAAAATAAAGATAACGTGACCAACAATTAAATATGTTTTATGAAATATCGTATAATATTTATATGATCTCTTTATGCAAAGCCAATTCTTGAGTCGAATATACTATTTTATGTACTTTTAAATTACAAAGGCTATTTTAAAAATTGTTTAATGCACGTTTAAAATCACATGTGAACCATTTCGAAATTGTGTTTTGTAAAATGACACTCAAATGCTTTATCATAAATGTTACAATTATTGTAAGACAGTACAAAAACGTCCATGACAAGACAAAAATGTAAATTAAAAGTAAATATTGCTTTAAGTCGTCTTACACTAAAAACTTACAGCATTTTCCTGAGTTGTATGGAGAAAGTTTCCACTCGGGACTATATTTTGTGAAATTAGATAATTACTCTCATTAAGCATGAGATAATAGCATTCACCACTGGTTGTAGGTAATGAAATCTGGAGATATTATATCGGTCTGACTGACCCGTCGGAACACTTTATTGACCTGCGGGACAATACCTCCACGAACCTTGAATTTTGAAGCCAAAATTGACGTCGAATGGTTGTAAAATTTACCACAAAATAACGAAATGAAAATGAACTCAAGTATTGCTTTTATTTCTTTTGCATTGTTTTACATTGGCTCTATTACATTTTATTTAATAAAATTTTATCTCTTTGATAAATTAACAAATTTTATAATTTTCAGAATGCGGAAGAACTCAGATACATATTATCTTATATAAATAAAAATAATAGAAAGATGCTATTTGATAAGTTCCCTACCCAATCTTGCTTTGTTTATTTCCTGTTCAGATACTGACTGGTTGATAAACACTCTTGTAGAGTTGCTAATCGGCTCCAACGCATCAGGAAAGCCTGTTGCATTGACTGTAACAAAGGCCCCAAGGTAAGGATCTGTTGTGATCCGGTTCTTGGTCTGGTTTTGGAGCAAAGAAGTATCGCTAACTTTATCACTGTTGGTAATGGCGTGTCCTATAAGTGAGTAAATTCCAATCAATCAATATATATATATATATATATATATATATATATATATATATATATATATATATATATATATATATATATATATATATATATATATATATATATATATATATATATATATATAAAACATGCTAAGTTAAAATATCAATCAAACAATTGTTTTGCGGTGAAAATTGGTATGAACACCAAATCCTTCTGATTATATCAAGATGAATTTTACCTGGAACTACAATTTCAACATTTTCGTGTGATAGTACTTGACATTCTACATTTATCAAAGTGAAGTAGGCCATTTTGTAATAATATGTTGGCTGTTTAAGTGGACCTGAATTATGTTGCATGGATTTGAAATGTATTAATTAATTCATTTGTGTCGTTACAATATTTAATTCTTTGTAGAATGGAGCACATTTTTAATGTATTATTATCTCCTTAGGTGTAATATTATCTTCCGCTAAAGAATTCAATATACATCTTTGAAAATATTCTTCTGCTATATCTCAGCGAATTTATCCCATGTTATTGTCTATTACCATCTAACTCTAGCTTACCATTTTATACCTTAAGTTAGGAACTAATAATAATTACAACAGCTAGACCCTCAAAACTTGTAATAATTACAAATAGAACTGATAACCATACAGGCAGGAAATATCATTCTTCCACATCATAAAACCATTGGTTTTTGAGTCTTCAATGAATTTTCCTGATTGATTCACCGATTAGCAAGTATTAGCAAGTCCTTTCGACCCGGCCTTCGATTATTCAGCATTACACAGTCGTTACCATTTGACATTTGGTAATCAATTATTTACAAATTTTAAAGGAAACAATAATATGTTTTGTGCTAAAAATTGGAAAAGAAAAAGGAATGGACTAGAACACTAAAGTTATTTGACATTGTTAGAATGATTTTCTAAATTGGATATTTCTACTCTAATTTGATGCAAAGATTTATTGATTTGAATTATGTCTAATATTTATTTTTAACAAATCCTAACCATTTCTTCCCATAAATTGCAGGTTCTTCTATTGTCCTCATACGTCTGGTGAAGTTTAAGTTGACGCTTTTAATTTTATAATAAGATCGTGATTAGTTTGGTAATAAGATCATGATTAGTTTGGTAATAAAATTATGATTAATTTGATAATAAGATCATGATTAATTTGGTAATAAGATCGTGATTAGCTTGGTAATAAGATCATGATTAGTTTGGTAATAAAATTATGATTAATTTGATAATAAGATCATGATTAATTTGGTAATAAGATCATGATCAATTTGGTAATAAGATCATAATTAATTTGGTAATAAGATCATGATTTGGTAATAAGATCATGATTAATTTGGTAATAAGATCATAATTAGTTTGGTAATAAGATCATGATTAATTTGGTAATAAGATCATGATCAATTTGGTAATAAGATCATAATTAATTTGGTAATAAGATCATGATCAATTTGGTAATAAGATCATGATCAATTTGGTAATAAGATCATAATTAATTTGGTAATAAGATCATGATTAATTTGGTAATAAGATCATAATTAATTTGGTAATAAGATTATGATCAATTTGGTAATAAGATCATGATCAATTTGGCAATAAGATCATAATTAATTTGGTAATAAGATCATGATTAATTTGGTAATAAGATCATAATTAATTTGGTAATAAGATCATGATCAATTTGGTAAAAAGATCATGATCAATTTGGTAATAAGATAATGATAAATTTGCATTTAGATGGTGGACATTTTAGCTCTCCTTATGTTCTGTCTCTCGCTATGTAAGGGTTAATAAATTAGCATAACTGACACGTCGGAAGAATTTTTTTTTGTCTTTAATGGATAATAAAAAAACAACAAAAATAGATCATACAAATCGAGACGAAAAAAACATACTTTATGCATATATTTTATTTATTTTGTTTCTTTCTGCTTTGTGTCCTTTATTAAAGATTGTTTCACATATGACATTTTTGGTTCATATTTAATATAAAGTAAATATCGCAGAAAACTTAACACAGTCGTTACAATGTATAGCAGTGTATAATGCAATAGTGAAATATTATTTGGTTTTATATGGGTTTAACGGCAAATAATATAGCCACTTGTTTCGGATTTTACTACAATTCAAGAGATTTACTGAAAATTTTTGTAATGTGATTACACGTTTCTTTTGACTGAATGAATGGCAAGTGTTTTTAAGGGGCAACTATTCTTTAATTGTCTTATTGATTTCTATATTTTTCAGAATTCTTAGATGTGTATATTTCATTGAAATAATATTAAATCTACTTCACCTTTTGCTGTGATGACATTGTACATCTCTTCTCCATGTACCGACTTGTTGAAGACCAATACGTTGTAGTTTCTTACTGGCTCAAACTCCTTGGGAACGTCGGTTATATTTATTTTGTCAAAGACCACTAATTGATGCTCTCTTATTTTCTTTTGCTGAGTATTATTGCTTACTTCTGTTTCAGACTCTTCGGTTACGTCAGTTGTGTTTATTATGCTAAAGACTACTAACTGAGTCGCCATTAATATTCGGTTTTGAGCCTGATTGTTTCTTGCTGGCTGAAACTCTTTGGATACGTCAGTTGTATTGATTCTCTCAAAGACCCCAAGAGGAGTTTCTATTATTGTCTGATTTTGAGGCTGGTTGTTTGTTTCTGGCTCAAACTCTTTGAATACGTCAGTTGTTTTGATTTTGTCAAAGACCCCTAATTTAAGCTTGTCTGATGTCTGGTTTTGATCCTGGTTATTCTTAGCTGGCTCATACTCTTCGGATATGACAGTTGTATTAATTCTCTCAAAGACCCCTATATGCGGATCTGTTGCTGTCCGATTTTGAGCCTGGTTGTTTGTTTGTGGCTCAAACTCTTCGATTACATTAGTTCTATTGATTTTGTCAAAGACCTCTAGTTGAGGTTCAGATGCTTTCAAGTTTTGAACTTTATGTTTCCCTGCTTGCTCAGACGCTTTGTATACATCAGTTGCATTGATTCTGTCAAAGATCTCTAACTGAGACTCTATAGTTGTCAAGTTTTGATGCTGAATTTTTGTTCCTGGCTCAATCACTTCTGATACGTTATTTGTAATAATTCTGTCAAAGACCACTAATTGAGACTCTGTTGTTGTCCTGGTTTGTGTCTGGTTGTCTGTTTCTGGCTCAAACTCTTCGAATGCATCAGCTGTATTGAGTTTCTCTAAGACATCTAATTGTGGTTCTGTTGCTGTCCCATTTTGAGCCTTATTGTTGGATGCTGGCTCAAACTCTTCGAATGCATCAGCTGTATTGAGTTTCTCTAAGACACCTAATTGTGGTTCTGTTGCTGTCCCATTTTGAGCCTTATTATTGGATGCTGGCTCAAACTCTTCGAATGCATCAGCTGTATTGAGTTTCTCTAAAACACCTAATTGTGGTTCTGTTGCTGTCCCATTTTGAGCCTTATTGTTTGATGCTGGATCAAACTCTTCGAATTCATTAGTTGTATTTATTTTTTCAACGATTTCCAATTGAGGCTCTGTTGTTGTCCCATTTTGAGACTGCTTCTTTGTTACTGGCTGAAACACTTCTGATACATCAGTAGTATTGATTCTGTGAAATGCTACAAATTGTGGATCTACTGTTGTTAGATTTTGATGCTGGCTTAAAGGCATATGCTTTTCACTCACTCTCCCACCATCAGTGACCTCGTATCCTGCAGTTAAAGATTAACTTTATATGCTAACATTAATTTTGCTTAAGTCAAAAGCGAGTTAACCCTTTGCCTTTGACTATGACATTGTTAAGTGCATCTTACCATGTTGCATCTAATGAGCATTAATGTCTACTCCTTTCATTCAAACACATTGTTTTACAAGATTTAATCCTTAGAATTGCTATTTTTGTAAAACAGTGGCTGAACTCATCTTTAATAATTGCTACTTTTGTAATGGTATCCCTTACGACTTTACAACTTTTGCACATTTTGGGTTGTGTTATGGAACTATACTAAATAGGTTGATATATAATTAATAGCAAATATCAAAAGTTAATCAAACATATCATTCTAGTTTGTAAATAAAGACAATTATCAAGCTAATATTAAAGTTGATGAAACCAAGCCCTAAATATGTCGTCATATTGCGTTTGTGAAATAAGAACACTGTTTAGAATTAAATATATCTTGCTTTTGCATGTTGCACTCTTAATTTGTAACAAATATCAATATTTTGTTAGTGTCTGCTTTGAGCTAGGTTCATACCTGGATTAATGACATCATTGATATCCTGTCCTAGCTCTGATTTGCTTATGACAGCGCCTGTAGATTTAGTAACCGGCCCGAAGTTCCCAGGTACGTATGTAGTATTGAATCTGTCAAGTTCGCCCAGTCTAGGCTCCGTTGTTGTCCGGTTTTTATACTGATTTTGGTTCCAGGCTGAGGTCTCATACTTTGCAGTTTGACCTACCGTACAGTAACAAATTAGAAATATATGAGATATGACATAAAAGAGCATAACGAAAGTACGAAAGTAATAAGGTTTGCGATATAAAATGTCTATAGGTTAGTATTGCTAGTATGTCAAATTAAGAGATCATTAAAATCCAGAAGATTTGTGTTCATATGGCGAATTACAGTCCTTTCAAGTGCATTGGATCCAGCAAGTTATCACGTGTGTCAGGGATTGACTAAGATAAATGCAATAAACTGACAACGGTGTACAACTAATATCTAACTAGCCTGAGCGCAATCGACTCTTAATGAATCTTTTAAAATGAATAAGCAACACATAGACAAAACAAACAAATAAAACAGAAAAACATTAGAGTACGCAAAACTTTACATGGCTGTTTCTACAGGAATTAAACCTTTAAACGTATTATGTTTCAACTAGTTTACACCAACTTGTTGCGGTTACTGGGAAATATTTATATTAACCTAGAAATCGATAAGTCATAACATCTGTTATTTTGTGTACATTTACGTAAACGCAATAAATGTACACCAAATAACAGATATTAGTTTTGCACTGCTCTTTGTCAGTTTATTGCATTGCCTATCACGATTGTATTTTTTGGTAGGAGATATTAATTGTATGCAACTGATGAAAACACTTCTAGATAAAATTGAGAGACACATTTATTTCAAGGAGACAAATAATTTATTCAAAATTCCCACCTGATGATGCGCATTGTTTGGTTTGTTTGTTTTCTAAATGCTAAAGAAACGTGAAGTTTAGCAAGCGGCTAATCAATGTAAATATGTATCGTTCATTCGTTCATACTTGTGTATCCCTCTAGCCCAGGAATCAATTTGCTTATGAACAGTCCTTTAGCAGTGCTTGCCCGATTCAACATTTTGGAAGAGTCAGTTGTGCTAACGCCCTCAAGTAATTCCAACTGAGACCGTGTTGTCTTTTGCTGATGTTGAGCCTGATACAGATGTTCCCCATTGGTTATAAGGTGATATCCAACGAAGCCACCTTTAATTATAGAATAAAACGTATAAATTGGGTTTTCTGAACAGTTCCTCAATCTACAATATTAGGTACCAATAAAAGTAGCATTATTCGCAAAATTACACACTGCAAAGAATGTACATTTTATAGCTAAGCGGTTGTAATAAAGCAATTTGATATACCAATAATGCGCTTATGGAGAGTGAATTTCCCTATAGTTATAGTTTCAACAGCAAACTATTGCGTTTATAGCCTCTAAATCAGTTGTGAATTTATACATATTAATCATTTTTGCAAATAAGAAGAAAAATAGGATAAACTTACACCCTCGTTTTTTCTTAAATGAGTTAAACAAGTACACATGCTTTCCATTCTCTCTCTCTCTCTCTCTCTCTCTCTCTCTCTCTCTCTCTCTCTCTCTCTCTCTCTCTCTCTCTCTCTCTCATGTGCATTGGAAACTAATCTGTATAGGAGGCAGAAAAAAGAATTTGAGCTGTATGAAAACCTTGAACTTAATCGTACACCTAGTAATCAATCTATATCTGGGTTAACATCATGGTATATGTACATTACACATTCCATTAAAATTTTTAACAGTGTACAGTGATGCATAGTTCCATTGAATTTTTGTACAGTGTACAGTGATGCATAGTTCCATGAGCATGGCGAGAGAGCTGCACAGTAAATTCCTTGGTTATAATGCATACATATCCTGTAATCTAATTATTGATTTGTTTTAACACTAAATAGATGATTTTTGAACATGAAAATGTCTGAAAGCTTCCCCCTTGCTCTTTATTTCTCACTGTGTTGGTTGGTGGATCGGCGTGATAGTTTAACTTCAACTTATCCAGATCACTTTCTGTTTCAATCTCTGTATCTCTGGATATATGATGAAAATAATGCAGACTAATCGAATAACGGAGAACAAAGGAATCAACAACAAGCATAATTGTATGGTTAGCGTTATGCATGCTGCGAAATTTTAATTCTTTGCCACATGTAGAAGGTTTAAGGAGTATTATCGTACACTACCTTCTTCTTGTTGACATATACTAACAGTAATTTTAAATTCGTGGGCATAGAAAGATATGTGCATCACTGCTCAAAAAAATACTATATATATATATATATATATATATATATATATATATATATATATATATATATATATATATATATATATATATATATATATATATATATATATATGTATATATATATATATATATATACATATATATACATATATATATATATATATATATATATATATATATATATATATATATATATATTGTAAAAAAACATTTTTTCTGTGGCTTATCATTAAAATAGAATTTGCAAAAGACTTAACAGTTTTGACTACATGATCATAAAGAAACTGACATTTAATATTCCTTTTTCCTTAAAGCAACTCCTCAGGTTTTGAAAGCAGCTTAAGTCTGGTTAGGTATTGAACATAGGACTGAAGCGAACTTAATTAAGCTTAAAACTCACTGACAATGAGGTAGTATAACTTCGTTATTGAAACTAATATTTTAAATTCAAAGACATTTTCTTCCGCCTAAAGTCTTTTAATTAAACATTACTAAACTTGCAAGAAGCCATTGAAAATGCATGTGTTTCTAATAATTAAATATACGCCTACTCAGGCGATATAGTTTGAAAATAAATAAAGAAGCGAAGAAAGCCACGGATTTCAAGAATGACTATCACCGCAGTTTCCCAATTTTCGCTTAAAATATTAAAATATACGATAAAATAATACAGACACATTGATAAGGAAGAACTGGCCCAATGTTCTATCTCATAAGCAGGCAAATGGGCCTAAATACGTATTCCACTCACGCACTACCTTAACTATCATGCCGTAATTATGATCATTAATTACATAGAATTCTGAAATGCCGCAAACATACGTTACATTTCTGACAATGTTAACTAAGGCACACGCTCTCATGCTTGACTTTAAGTATGTGGAAAATAATTTACTAATATATTCATGTGAAAATGCTTTTCTGTTATATTATTTGTCACAGGTGTTTTATGTGGGGGACGGAGGTCTGGTAATAGCTCCATTTTATTTTGTTGTATGTCTTAAATCTGTAATTAAAAATTAACATATCCAGTGTAATAAAAAAGAATAATATGATTCTGGTGTTTATTAATATAACGATTTCTTGTGTAAATTATGTACATGAAATATAATCTTAGTTATAAACGCCTAAAAATTGAAAAGAGTCACATAGCGGGCGTTTTCTGCATTTCCATTTTTTTCTGAATATATGTTAACAATTTGCACTTTTTCACTTCCTTTTACATAAGTTGCATTGATTACAATTGGACCGCGGGTTATTAAAAGAAACTGTATTTACTTGTTAAAATCATTTAGTCAGAAATGTTCATCAAGGATCTCGTCAAACACCAATCGCAATGTATTCTTTTCCTTACTTTTTTAAAAACTTATTTTGTTCGCTTGATTTTCTGCTACGTATTATAGTTTCGAGTATTAGAACTTTTCAGGTATTTTTGTCGATCGTTACCTCCCATACGATACATGTACACTGTCTGGTTTTCTATATCTTACCTAATGCAAAACAGTTTCAAGAAGTAACAAATTAACATAAGATAATTACAGAGTGAGAAAAAAGAGTTTAATTATATGCAGTCAGACCACGCAAACATATCTTCTTGCAAATGCGTAATTTTTAATCCCTCTTCAGATAAACAGCAGACATTCATGTATGTGGTTTTTCGCATACTGACATCCTACCCTACAAATATATATTTTTTTCTGAATGCCAGTCTAATCAATTTGGTCGTGGCTGAAAAGATTTTCAACGTTATATCACCACAAAGTAGTCGTTTTACAGACTAGAACTAAAGTGTGTGTGTGTGTGTGTTCGTGTGTGTGTCTGTATGTGTGTGTATTGGATTTGTAATAGTGCTGGATAAGAGGACTAATTTGATAGCTACAATCTTTATTTTATCACAATTACAATTTCAAGTATAATGGTACATTGGGTGCCATAGAACAATGTTCAGTATGGTTGTTCGATAGGGGTTGCGGTTTGTTTTAGGCACGCTGAGGAAGCTGGAATACATTGATAAAAACAATCAAAAGAAACGGAAATGTTTAAATGATTAAAAGCGATCCATATTTAAACATATATAACAACCTATGTACAACATACAGTATAGTTTTAAACCGCTGAGGTATACTTATAACTTTTTCAAAAATCTAATAATTGCTTTATAAATAACGTTTTTCTGGTTTTGCACGATAGTGCGATCTTCAATTATGCTACTGACTTGTCGAAATATTAAAATAGCATAAAGTCGCGAATATATTTTAAAATCTTGCCTTTAAAATTATTTTCGTATAAATGTAAACGGATCAGTCTTATATTAAGGGGAAAATCCCGATTTGTTAAATCGCTTTGATGCAAATCATACATTTTTTCACCAGTGACAAATTGCCAGAAACAAAGATCCGGTTCCCACTTAAATCATATCCAATGGATAATGAAAATTGTAAGCATTATTGTTTTAAAATGCAAGAAAATACATACCTTTGGAAACTTGAAGTAATAATCCACATACTAGAAAAGAACCAAACAAAATTCCTTCAAAGGCCATCTTTTGATTACTCTTGTAGTACACTTTTGCTGCACAACGTTCACCACGAACTGAGCTTTATGCACAAATATGAAGTTACATTGTTCTTATCGGGCAAGAAAACTGTCACTTAACGCCGTGACTGATATGTTATATTGTTGGACCTTTTTCTGCACGATCATATCAATCTGTTATGTGTGGACTATATTCGGACAACTATGTCGTCTGAGGATTTCATCTAAGAGATTTGGGTTATAGAGTTTACCATTTAGAAAGTCAAAACTAAGGAAAATTTTGTCTGAAGGACATTCCGACTACACAAAATCATTTTTGACTGACAATGAGGACGCTTTGAATATAGCATTGAGAAATCTTTGAGCATTAGTCATATACCAAGATAACAATTTCAACTGATGTGTTATATTGGATGCAATAATTCCTTCTTAACGTTTTGGATACAGATTTTGTTATAGTGTAAGGATGCTGCTTGTCCCAACATAAACAATATTTCAAAATCCCAAGCTTTCGTCCTTCTATCATAGCGAATCTATAACAAGATCAGCTTTTGTCATGTCAGTTCAAAAAATCACGTTTTACCACGAGAAGAAGAACAGGTAAACGGACGAGTGGAGAAAACTTAACAAAATAAAGGTTAACGCTGATTTTTGTGTACTCAAATCTAACAGTAATACAGCCCTCATCGACCTATAGTTATACTGCTATCACGCATGGACTGAAAATTATATTGTCACCAACGATTGCAATAAAAGTTATGGATTAAACAATGACATACTGACTGTTAAATAGAACGGGGACATGACGTATATTCAACGTATTAATTCAGTTCTTCTAATTTTAAATGTTTAATTGTTAAGTCACACAGGTTATGTAATAATACCATTCTCAGACAAAAAAATTAAACTTGGACACCAAAGAGTTGTTTTTAAAGTTCTCTCTGCCATATTTGATACTGTTTGTCGCTGAATTTTCGGTTACAAGAATAACACATATATCAATGAGCCATTAAAACGCAAAAGAAACAACAAAAAAAGAAAGCTAAATAACAAACAAAGAAGCATCACGTTATACTTTTACTCAATTAAATACCTAGGGTATTATGAGCTAGGGACCTATCAATTAATTAATTAATTAAACTATCAATTAATTAATTATTTCATTCATTCATTATGAGCTAGGTATCTACCAATCAATTGTTGAATGCACGACACTCTCTCAAGGCCTGCCGTCTTGTCCTGCGCATCCAACATTCTTATTGTATATAAAATGACATTGCAAACTGAGGGAGTTCTTTGTTATGGCTTAAATAAGCCTTTGAAAAGTGTTTGCAAGTTAGAGCTATTAAGACCTTTCCTGAAAAGTGCAATGACAAAGTATTACATATTACTGCAGAGAAAGTCTACCATATTGTGGGAGGTCCCAGACCACAAAACGAGTGACTGCTACGATCCACAACTGATCCCCAGAGAGCCTTTTTAAACTGTTAAAATAAGAGCGACACGTAGGAAGCATTCTGCTGCACTTTGGTTAGACACGAAATGTATTATTGCAAGTATGGAATGGCCTATACAATTTGATTGTTTCCTTATTTTTTTTAAAACCTGCATAGTAATTTTCATTGAAATTTGTTACTAGTTTATAAATGGCATGGTTAGAAGAGTATAAAGTACTCATAATGGCATGTACTATGTGAAGACGTATCAATCACATATGTTGGCTAGCAGCAGACATTGTCACAAAGAAATTATGAAACCACCACTAGCCTACATTTTATGCCCCATCAAAATTATATTTCTCGAATGTCTCCTGGTCTCTAATTGTTATGAAACATTATTTCAGACGTTGGAATAAATTTTTTGCTTACAATCTGTGCATAGAAGTTTCAACCAAGCCCACGTTGTAAGCAAAGACGGGATTCCGGGTGGCCGAGCGGTCTAGATAATTCACTTTTTGGCTTTTTTATGATCATATGGTTATATTTATTTGTATTTTCCAATTGATATTAGTCCAAATGATATTCATGGGCTACCTGACCAGTGACATTTATTTTGTAAGAAACATAATATATAGCTAACATTTCTTCATGATAATGCGCTATATATTAGGATGGTTTTTAATTGAAAGCATGTTTACTAAAGTCTTGATTCTAATCCTTGACAATTCCAGACAAGAGTATTTCCAGAAAATGGTAAATGCGACCAAGGTCAAATAGAGGTATATAAACTTGTTTGCTTAAGAATTATTTATTTATTCTTTAGCATCTTAAGGGGACCATTCTTACGTTTGTGTTCAGCTTTTTATTGGGTGGATTTAATTATTCAAAATATCATTCACTGGAATTACAAGGTGCTCAACAATATTCTTGGATTAAACATTAATTTGGTGAATTCAGGACACTATGGATTATACTATTGTGATTCATCAAAACACTTTGAACACATCTCAAGATTCCATGTCATTGGCACATTAGCATGTTCGAGACCCGGGCACATCAGCATCAGTACTGGAATTTATTTGCACTGGAATTAAACTGGAACTTCATACACTGGAATTTTAATAGACGTTTTAGGACTATTTGGATTTTAGTTCATAATAGAATACATTCGCTGTAAATTTTAACTTTGTGTTCTTGGGAAATAAATAATTTGTTGAATTGTACAAACTTGTTTTCGCTCTTTTCTGTTATATAGTTTAAGACCATTAAGTAGTAACAAATATTTGATCTTATTGGCCAATAGACATTGTTTTTATTTCGCTTTCAGTGACAGTCATCTTAGTTCTGAACGATAAATTGAAGAAAGTTGCAACAACTGGAAGGAAGAAAAGGTACTAAGAAGTGAAATCGCTTTGGATACAATTATAATAGTAAAGAGATCAATAGTGTACTTTCTTTCTGTTTATTAGTCTTAAAAGCCTCAACGGTTTGCTGACACATGGTGTGGCTTCAAATATTGTTATCAGATAAGCCAAAACTTCCTGAATTAGGGTTATTCCTGTACCATACAGTAAATATATTTTAGTATTTTTCTGTTAATGTGAATTATTATTTACTTGATAGTTTTCATTTGTTTCGGAGGTTTGTTTTCTGTTTATTTTGTAACTATTTATTTACTAGGTGTTTATCTTGTTACTGTTAACGTCTTATGTTTCCAAAGATTTATGCCTATGAATACTGTCTTGCAGCTTTTGCCTGAGACAACTGTTCCACAAGTCAAATGACATCGATGCTATAGGACTCATAGACCGATTTTTCTCTGTGGTCGGTTTTCGCTTTTCTCTCTAACTTCCCCTAACGATTACTCGAAAAAACGGTGACGGTTCGAATTTTAAAAGTCACCGATTACATCAGTTTCCTACGGGTTAGCCTATTTGGTAACACCTGGTGTATTTAGTTGAAAGGTGAACAAATCAAGAAATAAAATAAAACTGTGAATACAACTGTTATTATTATTATTATTATTATTATTATTATTATTATTATTATTATTATTATTATTATTATTATTATTATTGGGGCCGCGAGGGGCCCCGAGTGGCCGAGTGGTCTAAAGCGCTGTCCGTTACGGATCACTGCCATCTCACCTCTATCTGCGTGGGTTCGAGTCTAAGATTCGGCGAATGTGGATATGTGAGAGAGCTTGCCAGTAGCTTCTCGTGGGTCGGTGGTTCTTTCCGGTGATTTCCCGGTTTCTTCCTCCACCATTAATACTGGCCGCCATGTATAGCCTTTCCTGTGCTGAAAAATGGCGTTAAACCCCACAACAGCAACAACATTGGGGCCGCGAGTGGCCGAGTAGTCTAAAGCGCTGTCCGTTACGGATCACTGCCATCTCACCTCTGTCTGCGTGGGTTCTAGTCTAGGATTCGGCGAATGTGGATATGTGGGGAAAGTTTGCAAATAGCTTCTCGTGGGTCGGTGGTTCTTTCCGGTGATTTCCCGGTTTCTTCCTCCACCATTAATACTGGCCGCCATGAATAGCCTATCGTGTGCTGAAAAATGGCGTTAAGCCCAACAACAACAACAACAAAAATTATTATTATTATCATCATCATCATTTTTCTTCTTCTTCTTCTTCTTCTTCTTCTTCTTCTTCTTCTTCTTCTTCTTCTTCTTCTTCTTCTTCTTCATATTATATTTATTATTATTATTATTATTATTATTATTATTATTATTATTATTATTATTATTATTATTATTATTATTATTATCGAAAACAGAGGGAACTATAAATATATGCATCTAGGAATCTAAGTGATAATTAAAATAGTATCATAAATACTAACGAGATTCGTTGACGGTAGCATTTGTCTTTGCGCTCTGTGCGTTGAAGCAAAACAGGGCGTTTTTACGGCATCGACAATGCACTCCTATGCTAATAACCTGTCACCAAAAACGGGCTATAGTCACTCAATTCCAAAAATGTCATCTTCGTGCTCATTTCAGTTAAAACCACACTAAAATTTATATGTAGTAGTCGTTTGGCATTAATAGCCTGTATGCGCATGTGCAAATTATTCATTTATTTTAAATGCAAGTATATGTTAATGTGTATTGCTTAGAAATGTGTTATGCTGATTGTTGCAAACACTCAGACTGTCCAAAGTAACTTATAAGGCATGTCTATGATAAGATGACAAAAACTTTTTCCTACAAACCAACGCTTTTAAACCAACGCTTTCAAACCAACAGTTTCAAACCAACGCGTACTTGAACAGATTAATGTGTAGGAATTCAGAATCGCGATCATCCAAACAGAATCAAATATATTATAGCGAAACACTCACACTACGTATTCCACTATGGAATAAGGAAAATTTATCCCTGCATTAATATACCTAATTTTTATTATTGGGCTGAATTGTTATCAGCGACGCAATGGAACTCCAAAAGTATAATGGTACGCAACTCCTATTTACATATCGGGAGCATAACGTTCAACACGAGTACATGCAAGGGATCAGGAATTGATCAGATGATAATCATTTATTCGGAGGATAAGTTTTTGATTGATGATAAGTTTCAGCTCCTTATTTCAAATAGTTGATTGCAAAATAAATCTTTCTAGTATAAATTTCGTAGTGGAAAATAAAATAAGTTATTTTTGAAGAATCCTTTGCTAAATCAGAAC